>JBBMEF010000028.1:8832874-8848614 GCA_037832685.1 Sicyos baderoa | reverse complement strand
TATTTTATGTCTTGTTATGAATTGTTTAATTGTGCATTCACTCTTAGGTTAGATGTTTATCTAGAATTTGCACAACAGATAAAGCACGCAAACAGAGCATACAAAGTTACAAATTTTTTTTCCAAAATATACATATAGTTTGAGATAGAATTCAGATTGCATTTAATCATCAGAAGGACCCAAATGACTGCAAGAATGGAGATTTATGTTAATAAGGAAGATCATCCATGGATTTAAAAACTACATATCATTGTCAAAACAAGCTAGGCAAAACATGAGCCGCGACGTCGTGGACAACTCTATTAGCAGTTCGATGAATAAAATGAAAACCAACGACATTAAAAAAAGAAAATTTGTTGTGTATACCAACTTTAAGACCCTCTATTATAATTACAACATATTTTTTATCAAAAATTCGTTTATACCAAAATTTTGAGTGATTGAACTCAATCGAACTCAATCAATAACTAGTGATTGAACTCAATCACTCGACTACTTTCAGTTTTTTAGTATAACTTTGACTCTTGCAAAAACCACCTTGTCAAGTGAGTCGCTCACCACCCTCCAAAGCTACACTAGCACACTTCCAATTTAAAGCGATAGATTATATCATAACTTATTGAGTAACTAGGTTTATGACATCAACATATTATGTGCTTCTATTTTTTAGTTTCAAAAAATATATTTGATTCAATTAAGCTAAGCTTAGGTTGACATATATGCAACAAAATTAATATAAATATGTTTTATTATAGGTTTACGTAACCAGCATTCAAGTTTGTTTACTTGATTGTATAAAAAAAAAAGTTTGTTTATTTGAATCTTATATTTAATAAAGTTATAATGTGTAATATATTTAAAATTTTAACCAATTTATTATATACATGAAAATTAAATTTATGTCTAAATCAACATTTTTTTTTTTTATTTGTGAGTCAAGTAAAGATCCAAATTTAAAAAAGAGTGTCAATTTATTGGTGTTCAAGGTACAAGCTACTAAATTGAGAAGTGTCGTCATTAAAAGAAAATATCAAATTGCTCCCGCTACTGTTGGACCGAAAAATGCAAGTTTGAAGAATCATGGCATACATTTTGAAGTTCATGAATAACTTAAAAAAGGTTTACACTCAAATAAAAATAATATTTAAAGAGTAAACTTATAATTTAATAAAATATCTACAATAAAAATGATGTAAAAAAAAAAAATAAGTAGCAGAAGCTTCAACATTTTACGAGTGTTTGTTTCTCGAAGGATTTAGAAATACCAACTATTCTTCTAAAAATCACATCTAAATGAATGAATTTAATTACTTAAAATAGCTTTTTTTCTCTTTAATTGTACCGGCTAACTAATTATTACAAAAAATTAATTAATAACTAACAAAAAATTTCTCTTCAAATTAACTAGTTCCAAACCCTTCTAAAACTTATCTCTATTTTCCTAAATATTGAAATGAAAAATTAAAATTTAAAAAAAAAATCTATAAATAAATTGAAAAATAAACTAATAATGAATTATTAATTGAAACATGTCACATGTCACGTGGGCATGCATGTGTCACAATCCTAGTCGCCTTCATTCTTCTTTTCACTTTTTAATACGTGCAAAAAATCCAAATTGCGAAGGTGTTTTTTGTAATTTCAGTATCCTTTTAAAAAAGGATACTATTTTCCGCTTAAACTTTTTTATTAAGAAATTACTGAATTTACCCACGGAAAATTGTCGAGATTATATATATATAATTCAGTTTATTAGTGAATTGGAATTTTAAAATACTATAAATCGAGCGCCAAGGTAATTCACAAGACTATAATTTGTTTTATTTTTTTAAATTACAATGAATTGCCTTATTCATGTTATTTATAATATTTTATTAAAATTCTATTTGAAACCAACCATACAAAAAATCAAACAACATTTTTATTTATGAGTAAAAGTCCAACAAATTAAACACAATAATCACTGCTCTCAAAATCATATATCGATTTTTAAGATTAAACTCGTAATTGTTAAATTAAATTAGATTATAACTAAATAACAAATGTGACACCAATTCATTCAATTATATTTTCAATAAAATTGGTTGGATAGTTTCTATAGTGATAAAATTTCATAGTTTTTTTTTTGTATGAAATAAAAGATAGGCAATGAGAAAGACAAAAAATATGAAGTAGGTTCTTATTTTTTAAGTACAAATTAGGAGAGAGAGATTACAAATATCGATTATATGGATCGAATGGGTGATGCTGGTGTTGAACCGGTTTATAACCAAACGATAATTTTAAAAATACTATTTATTTTTCATAAAACGTACCAATGTTTATTATACTTAGCAAATATAAAAATGAAAACTAATATATTGTTTTTATATATGTGATTTACATTTGAATGAAGCTATTTTTTTTTTTTTTTGGTAGAAAGAAAAGGCAATTGGGTGGAGTGGTAGGGCTCTTTTAATATATATTTTTTAAAAAAGTTATTTAATTTTTTTGATGGTAAGCGAAAAGTTGGAATTAAAAAAGAAAAAGAAAAAAGAAAAAATCCAGCTTTTTGGAGCACTTCCCTCACAAACCCGTGCCTTAAGGAGGGGACCTGTGACATCATATTCTCTACTCCACAATCCCCTTTATCTTAATTCACAAGTGGGTTTTGATATAATTACCTGCCATTCCTCACATTTCCATACAACCTCATTCTTCTTATTGCCATGTGCTCTACCCCAAAGTTCACTTATATTTATTACAAACTTCACAATCTGTTATGCATACCAATTTTATGGCTCTTTATTAAAATTATAATACATTTTTATCAAAAATTCATTTATATCAAAATTCTAAGCGATTGAACTCGATAGAATTCAATCAATAACTAGTAGTTTAACTCAATCAATTTGTTAAGTGATTGAGTTCAACTGATTGAGTTCAAACACTAATTAATGATTGAGTTCGATTGAGTTTAATCACTCAGAATTTTGGTATATGTACAATTATTTTCAGTTTTGTGCTATAGATGCAATTTTTTAACCAATTTTTGTTATACATAAAAAATTCCCTAATTTCTTTATATATTTTATATTAATAAGTTTGAGACTTCCTTTTAAAAAAATGTTTGAGACTTTGAATATAAAGTTTTTTTTTTTTTTTTTTTAATTCACTTGAATATAATTTTTTTTAATGATTAATACTATTAGAATATAGTTGTTAAGTACATTTTCAATATTTTCCAATATAAATAGTAGTTCAATTATATTAATAATTTAAGAGATTAGGAGTTTCAATGTGAACATCATTTTCAAACTAAAAAATGGGTTTATTTTCGATCTTTTTTATCACTCTTTTTCATTGATCTAAAAGGTATGTTATTTTCATCTTTCTTTTTATCCATCAATCATACTTTATAAATCACTATAATATTTAATATTCTTTGCTTAGATACCTTTCTTTTTATTTTTTTAAATTATTATTTGATTGAACAGAAGTGGAGGATGAGAGGTTGTGGGTGGAACATAAGCTTATTCTTTAGTTTTTTATTTTTTAAAACAAATTAGGATAGGTGGATCTTCATGTTGCTCATATATATCTTGGGAAATTACATGGACGAATTTAATGTCATTAATTAGCTTTTCAATATATACTCGTAAATACAATTCCCTGAAATGTTTCACACATATTCGATAAAATCCAGCAACTATTTATTTATTTATTATTTGTTTTAAAAAAGTTACATGTAAATCGAACAAAACAACTATTCAATGGAGTTTAATTTTGATTTTGATTCAATGGAGATTTTTTCTTTTTCAAGATATTCAATGGAGTTAGTATGCCATAGAAGTTATTTTATAGTAGGTTTTATTAATTACTTTTTTTAATCAACTATAGTGGACAGGGAATACAATTCTGTAAATCAACCTTACTTTCTTAATTAAAATTACTGTAATAGATAATATTTAAGTCGTTTTTTATTCCCTCTTAAAAAAAGTCGATTTTTTGCCAAAAATAGCATAGCTCTACTGACATCTTGTATGACCTAGTAACCATGAGGTTACAGATTCGAATTCCCCCCTCTTTAATATTGTTGTATAAAAAAAAAAAAAGTCATTTTTTAATCAATAAAATAACACAATTATTATATTATTATTATTTTAAAACCACCCCCTTTGCCCTACCATGTTCTCCAAAACTAAACAAAACTTCCAAGGTTTCTTTAAATATGAAGTATTTTACCAGATGTCAAGTTTCCTAATCATCAAATTGCATATATACATCACAATAATTGAATAATTGTCAAATAATGTGCCTAAAAAAAGCATTGGAAATCAAGGCGATTGGAATATATCTTGGAAATAGCACCAAATCAAGAGATTTGACTTCGGAAACCAACTATATTATTGACACTGTTAATATTTTAATCAATCAAAAGCTATCCATAAAATAAATATCATTTACTCATTTGAACGGTTAAAAAACCAATTAAAAAATGTTGCATATATGTGTATCTTATTTTAGAATTGTACCATTTAGATATATAACTTAATAATTAAGATATTTCACGAGTGGGTGATGCATTGATTATCTAGTTTGGTATTAATTTATTTCCACTCCATAGTCACAAGTTTGATCCTTTAAATCAGTATATGTAATTTCTCTTCCTCCAATTTAGGTTAGTGGCGCAATAGTTTTATTGTTTGATTGTAAATCTATTCAACACATGCGTCATAAGTTCGATTCCATTGGTATTTGTCTCCCTTCTCGAATATGTACTAAAAAATCTATTGAATGGTTTTTAATCTAAAAAAAAAAAAAAAAAATTGAATGGTTTTAACCAAACATGTTAGAAATATTACATAGGGTGCTGGAGCAATGGAAGGAATTGATATGCAACAAATACCACTGAGAAAGATGACAAAAGGGAGGTTTAGTTATGAACAATTAATTAATCAACCAACCTTATCGGATAACTTTATGATTAATTAAATAATCACGTTAATTTGCATACATTAATACTTACACATACCCCTAACTAAAGCTAAATCAAATCAAGTTATAAAGAAATATAAATAAAACATTTTTAATGTTTAAAGGCAACTAAAGTTTTAAAAAAACACATACCTTCATTAAATGAAACTCAAACTCCACCACATTACAAACAAAGAAATATAGTAATATAGTAATGGATTTTGATTTGTCTCCAAGATATGCTTACAGCCCATGGAATCCCAAGCTTGGATTTTGTGTGTCTTTTTCATAAAACCATCATTAATCCCTCATTATTTGGGTGTTTAATTAGCCAACTATCTTTGACTAATGTATGTGTAATCTAATCTAATCTAATCTAGGGAGGAGATTAATTAATAAGATACTCCATTAAGAAATTTGTAGTGGGTGTGTTTTTTAAACGATGTGGATGGTTGTTTTAATACTGTATTTTAAAAATAATCACAATTGATTTTAAAAAAAAATTTACATCATGTTCTATGGTTGATTGATTAATTCAAGATGATTAGAAAAATAGTGTGAATAGTTTTACCTATGATAATAAATGGTAGGTTTAAAACCTATTTATCTATGAACTTTTATGTCTTACTCCATTTTTGTTTTTCAAAGAAAAAAAAAGGTTCGGTATTTTTTTTTTTAGAAACTCCTGGAGTTTTAATTTAATTATTGAATTTCGCCTATATATAATTGCATGTCAAACTATTTTGATTCAGTCACTTGTTTCATTTTCATTTTCATTTGTTCACTAAGAACATGTTTGTGGAGAGGAGAAATAGTGGAAGCTTGTCTTCTATCATTTGTTTGTCCCACGGACTTTCATAAGTCCACCAAACTCCTACCTAACTCCACGTATGCGTTCTACATTTTTATTTAAATATTAAAATATTAAAAAACTACTCAATATCTATATTTTTTATTTAAATAAAAATTTCAACAATTCTCTTTTCATCGCATTAAACATAATTTTATTATTTAAAAACTATTAAATATCCATTTTTATTTAATAAAAACTTCAATCATCATCTTTCTATCGCATCAAATATAACTTTATTATCACCTCTCTTTTCTTCCCTTCCCAAACATAATCTTAACCTCACTTATCTTCTCTTCCCATCTCAACCCAATCCAACTCAACCCATCCTTTCAAAGTTAAACATGCCCTAAATATTTAATAAAGCATAACTAAAATAACTAGTTCGCTACGTACAATTTTTTTTTTTTAGAAACTCACGAACAAATATAAAGTGAAATATGACCGTATTTATTATTATTAATATTTTATTTTAGAAATGCATGAGACATGAACAATTTCCAAATAAATCGATATTTTGCTTTAGTGAAAATAATGAGAGTGGTCAAAATTATTTTTATAGAAGCCTAAAATGTTAAGATTCTTTTAGTTGCCATTTGATTTTTGAAACTTTTCTCATACTATATTTATGTCATAATTTTATCCATTTTTCAAACAGAAAAAAAGAATTTATAGTAAAATTATAATAAAATAAAATTTGACAACTTTTTCCTAACTTTTAAAAATATTGTAAAATATTTTAATTTTATGGTCTTTTAATTGTTTCACTTGATTATTTCCAAATAATTTGATGGATTGATTTCAATAAATTTCACTTCATTCAATTCAATTTAATTGTTTCAAAATGGATAAAAATCATCAATTTTACTTAACTAAAGTCATAAATGTCTCAAGTGAATGAAATATTAAATATTTATTGAATAAAACCTAAAATATAATACTTGAAGGTTTATGAGTTAATAATTTTATTATTTAATAATAATCAAAATATTCAATATTTATAGTCACATGTTCGGTCTGTGGTTAATGAGCCACCAACACATAATACATGATGCTAACATAATTTTCCTTTTCTTTTGATTTTTTTTAAAAACTTTTGATATTTTTTAAAAAGCCTTTTTTTGATATTTTTAAAAAGCTCACTTATTGTGAATTGTTATCAAATATGATGGTGATATGTCAAATTATCCTCTCTTTTTTTCATTTATTTGCACTTGCTCTCTTTTCCCAACCCAAACATATTTAATAAACATGCTCACTTATTAACTAAAATAATATCTCAAAAGCTAATTAGGTCACATAATTTAAATATACAATATGATTTTAATGCATATATAAACCTTCAATGATTGCCACTAAGTACACATTTTATGAGGAGGGTGCGAATCTTTGAAGGGTCCCGAACCCTTGAAATTAGGGGTTTGGGCCTAATTTCCAATCCTCTTTTGCTATAAATTATTGAATTTACAATCCCATGCATCTTCTTTGATTTAAATAATGAATATCTTTTCATAACAAAGCTCTTTCTTTCCTTTAATTATTTGATTCGTAAATAATAATGTTGTGAAATGTCAATTGCTCTGAAAAAAAAGAAACGGTTGATGGGTTTAATAATTTGATTGAAATGGAAGAAGATGTGAATACAAACAAAATAAATTATAATTTGAATAATTTTTGTATTAATTAAATGATGGTCACTGCTCATCTTCTTGGCCTTATTGAAGATTCCCCTTCCTTTATGGAAATTGTCCCACTTGAAGCTCCATTGGAATATACTCATTGATTCCAAAATCAAGCTTGTATTTATTTGATATAATATGCAAGTTTATTCTTACCTCATAAGTTTATTTACTCTACACAATAATAATAATGGTTCATGATCTCTTTGATCATCAATTTAAATCTATAGGAGAATATGATGTTTAATTTCAATCAATTGATAATGAGAAGGGTAACATATATTTTTTATAAATATTTGTAGGACTCTCCACTTTTATAATGTTAATGTGGGATAATTGAGTTGCTAACAAAAATCTCTCCCTTCAATTGTGTTGTTGAACTAAAAGGAATCGTTAACTCTATAAATTACACAAACTCTATAATATAAATTAAACTCCATTCCATTCCTTAACATTATAAATGAAGTTTATATTATATATATATATATCCCTTATTTATCCCTTTAATTTGATGTAATTGTTCATGTATATGTGGAGAGATAGCAATATCTATGTAATTAATGTAGCATTGACAATAGACTAGACATGATATGGTCATAGACAAAAATCACTCAGTTGGAAATTGATAAATTAAATTTTAGAATCATGTCTATATATAGTAAACAAATTTGGTTTGACAATATAACCAACATGATGTTTCTGATCAATAGAAATAATTTAGTTAGAGTTGACAGGTTTTTTTTTTTTTTTTTTTTTTTTTAATTTTACAGAAGATAGGTTGGCTTGAACTTAGAAATCATATCTTCAATAGTTTTAAAACACAACAATATATCATCCCAGACAAAATTAATTTAAAAAAAAATATAATAATTTGTAAACTAGAACAGTTTAATTGATATTATAAAAATAAAAATCGTTCAACTTTAGTAAGGTGAGTTGTGAATTTCGAAATCATACTCATACTAAATAGTCTGTAAACATATGGGTTTTTTATACATGGTAGAAAAAAACACACATGCATTATGACTACAGAAAATTCGAATTCATGACTTCTTGTTCATATGGTGTACACTAATGCCGCTGAGCATCTACTCTTGTTTGCTTGTTATTTTACTTTTAAATGGTTAAACCATATATATGGGTATTGTGTGGACGGATTAATATAGATAATGTTACGATATGTCTTGAATGCATTAATGCCCTGCGATTAGTTTGTGGAAAGTCTTGTTGAACGCATTCCATCTTTCCGTGTTGCATATCCGCATTCTACAGCCGCTAACCGCACTCCACAGAACATTCTGTTTCCACAGTGTATTCTGATTAAAGTTTACGCACCCATAAATAGGATTTAATGAACGAATATATAAACTCGAATTAAACCCTAGTCATCTACGTTCATTATGTATTTTTAGTAATATGTATTTCACATCTTCTGAATAAAATTGATCTCCCTCTCTGCCTGTATACTAGCTAACACAATATTAATGAACCAAGTAATTTTTTGTGTTATTTTTTCTTTTTCTCTCACGTTTTCTTTATTTTCGCACCGATTATTAATGGTCGTTTTCATAACAGTTAAACCCATCAAATTATGTCACTTCATGTTAAGCCTTCAAATTCTCATCCCCAACGATAACTAGTGGTGGAACATTGGGCCAGCCCACCAAGCCCAAAATGGTCTGGAATTGCAGGTTGAGGCCCAAAATGTTTATACTACCGTTAGTCTCACGATGGATCCAACTAAAAGCTAAGCCCATAAACCAACTTACCTACAATGGGCCTTTTGTTAAGGCTATGGCCTATGGGCTTGGCCCATCGAGTTGAATATATATTTTTTTATATAATTATATTTTAAATTTTCCCATAAAATTTAATTGGATTTTATGGGATTGACAGTTCCAATTAAAATTTATTAGAATTTAGTTTTAAGAAAAGTTTCAACTAATGAGACTGAACCAAGAGTCAGTACTCTCTACAATCTCAAGCCAACATAAAACTATTCAAAAAAATCAATCTAAAAGAACAATTAAAAAAAAAATGATAAAAACTAAAACCTCAACCAATTTTTTTTTCATATATTTTTCTGAAAATGAATACAATGTAACCAGTTTTGGAGTAATTTTGGATTTTTTTATATATTTTTGTAAGTAAATATTTAAACTTACAATGATTTGGGGGAGAAGAGTACATCATAAACATATGAAAGGCCTTACATTCATTTTGACCCATTAGCATGGGATAGTTACAAATCATATATATATATATACACACACTATAAGGTTTGCATCATTCTGTTAATGAAGTCCATGTAATGCTGTTAACAACAGTAGAACTTAACAGAATGATATGAACTGTACAAACCATAACTGAAATTATGATTTGCAGAATTTACAGCCTATCCCTTTTTAAACCTATGACTATCATTCTATAATCCCGACGAAAGAATAGTCGGACATGCTCGAGATTGATTAATCATTGCGTCGTGTCGGGACGTTGTTGATAATTTCAAAATCACTCTCAAACATGATCGTAATCTATTTATGAAGTTAATGGCAGTCTATCTTTTTATCTTCAGGCCATCCAAACTCTTCAAGGAATGCCAAAACAACTCCATTTGACCATCCAAAACCAGTCTACATTCAAACACATGCACCAAACAGAAAATAGATCAGCAAACAATTCTTTTTTAAAAAGATAAATTTTAATTTCTTAGGCTGGTTTGATGATTATTTGGTTTTTTCCTCTTGATTTTTGAAATTTAACTTGTATTTACTCAAATTCTCTACTCGTGATTTCATCTTCCTGGTAAATCCTAACCAAGTTCCATAAATCAAATGATTATCAAATTGAACGAAGAGAAAAATGGAAGTTGATTGATGTACCTGAGGGACATATTCACCTCCTCCACCAAAGTCTCCACACTTTTGAACATCATATTTCTCATGCATATATCCTGTTTTCTTGTAAGCTACATAGTTGGTTCGGAGCCATCTCGCCGCGATATCCTCGGCCAATACCCTTGCTTCTTTCAATTCGGATCTTGCCAATCCCTCGACGATCATGTGCTGAATCGGCGCCCAACCATTCGGGAAATCCCTTTTGTTTTACAGATTTGAAAGGTTTGAATACGAAGGTAAAACAAAGACATTCAGAAGAAAGGAAAAAAAAAAAAAAAACCAGTTCCTAAGATTCAGTACTACTAACCATTGTTCTCCTGAGTTGATTACTGAAGTTGCGATCCCGGCATTGCACAGCAAGCCCGAGTTCTGTAAACTTTTCAGGACTTTCTTCATCTGTTCACTATCTGTTCATATATATAAGCAAACAAATAAAACTATTCTTAGCATTGCTAACCTTACTTTCCAGATATATTTAGTAGAAAAGTACTACTGATTAAGGAATTAGCTACAAACCAGAGTAGAACGATTCGATCCACAACGGAATGAAGTTCGAGGCATATATGTTCTGGTTCTGGTTCCGAACATCCCACGTATGAACACCCTGAAAGCACAACAAGTTTTAATCAATATAACCACCAAAAGAAAAGTTTCAAAAGCTTAGAAAATTTTCAGCACTTAAAGATAGATATATACCTTGGAAGAGCCATCATCAAGCCAGTAATCAAGCCATTGTCCCTTCTCTGAATTCCAAAAAATAGAGTTGATTGTCTTCTTTCTGAGTAGAGAAGCCTCCAAAAAGAGATCTGCATTGCAATCATCTCCAACTGCTCTAGCCAAATTGGAAATGTCAAGTTCCATCTGAATCAAAACAACCATCAGTTGTGCTAGTGGTTGGTGATAAAAAGAAGCATCGAGATTTTCGAGTAACTCATCGATTCCAAACCATACCTTGAGTATGAATACATTTAGATCAACTGGCAAGATTGAAGTTGTAGCCAATGTAGATAAGTCAGTGTGATCCCTTTAAGAAGAAAACTCAAAACTGTTAAAAACTTATTCCTCTATGGCTCTAATGTTATAAAAATGTGTACTCAAAACTAAGTCAATCATCAGCTCTGTAGATATTCAAGATCACAATGGTTATACCTCATCCATCTTGTACTGAAATCCCAGCCAGATTCCGCGGCTGATGCAATCTCTCGGTATAGATGCTGCTTTTCGTAGTTATTTATGAACTTTGAAGCAACTTTCTCATCCTGCCAAGAGTAAATCACCCAGTCAAACATAAGGTTACATACTCTATTGTTTTAGTTAATATTACGGCAGGTAACTAGTATCGAAAAGGTAAACTCACCAGCAAGGAAGATTCGGGCCTCGGCTCGTTCCACATTGCATAATACCTAGATAAAGAATGATTCCCACCAGGGGCTTTCTGAACAGTAATAGAATGGAATCCTAAAACCAACAGAGAAGACTAAATTACAAACTTGCTAAACTAAAACAAAGGAAATTGATAAAAACATAATGTTGATCGAGTACGAAGCAAGCATCGGTGGCTCGTCGTACCTGAATTCCAAAACTTATGTTCTTTGATCAGAGCTGGGAGTGCTTTCCTCACAAACTCTAAGTCCTTTGTTCTAAGGTATATGTCATAAACCATGGAACTCAAGAGGGGAGGCTGACTGCAAAAGTGTAATACATCATCATTTTCCAAAACCAAGTCTTTACACATTCTTCATTGTAAAACAATTCAAAAGTTAATTTACCTTCTGTTAGTGTAATAAACTCTTGCACCATTCAAAACATGGCCAAACTCATCAATCATTGAAATGAGATTGATGACAATTCCCTTAGCAGTCTCATACATTTTACTAGCTAACAAACCTCTGCATAAAATGCAATTAAAAACAATAGTATTATTAAACAGAACAGAGCCAAGAACAAACAAATGAAGGAACAGTCCCACCTAGTTTGTCATCATTCAAGAAAATATTAAAAATAAAAACTTATTTCTACTCTCAGATTTCCACTTTCTTCATAATAATTTCTTTTTTTAAAAATATATATCTATGCTCGCCTTATCAATGACCGACATAAATTGAAACCATCTAGTTACATAACACCTTGATTAAGACCACTCCATAATTAATAATAATAATTTCAAACTCCATTTCCAAAGTTTGAAAGTGGAATATTCAACATAAGAAGCAAGTTAAACAACCTGAGCATTGTTTCTTCACAAAACGACAGAAGGGGAAAAAGAAACCAAGAAATGGGTCCAGCAGAGATAAGATATGACCATGCTTGGAGACACCAATTTAGTTATTATAAACATGAGTTATAATATATTATATTTAAAGTGCAAGTTAAAATAAAAGTGGAACTCGTTTAGATGTAGTTTTTGTATAGAAAAGTTAGAGCTAAAACCTTGCTTGAATGTAAATTTTGAATGAATAATTATTTTTAGTAGTTAAAAAATAAATGATTAAAAATGAATGTTTAAAAATGAGTTATTTTAATTGATTCGAATTAAAAATGAGTGGTTAAAAATGATGGAATAGTTATAAATGAATGATTTTTAAAAGTAAAAATGAAAAGAGGTTAGTAAAAACCGGTTTGAATATAGATTTTCAATAAAGAATTAATAAATACTAAAACTAAATCCTAGCCAAACAAACAGCCCCTGAGCTTTGATAGACCTTGTGCGAAGAAATGATTAATCTCAAACTAGGAACTATTAACAAAGTGACGGGTTCAATCATAATGATCATCCAATATGTGTCCGGCAATAGTAGTTGAAGTAGTTAAGCTGATCCATCCAATCACGGATATTAAAATAATAATAAGAAGAATAATAAAAAATAAATAAAAAGCCGGCCAAGGATAGGTCAAACATAATGCAGAGTTATATGATTAAAAAAAGTTCATGAAAAGCCAAATTCAACCAGGAACAGCTTTTCATAGAAAAAAACAAGAAAAAAAATGAGAGAAACAACTCAAAACAAAACCATAGGCCATGATGATACCTGATAATCCAATAAGAATCCCAATAATAAACCTCCCGGAATCTCGATCCCGGAATAACACAGGCCTCCGGCAACGGCAACAAAGTATGCGATTCCGGCCGAGCAACAAGCTCATCGGAAACTCTCCGGCTAAGATTCTTCCAAAAGCGATGAATATCCAAACCCCAATCTCTAACCTCCACATTCTCCACCTTCGCCAAAACCCCTAAAGGCCGAGTTTCAAAATCCACCGGCTCAGAGTACACCAAATCGGATCCAGCGCCGTCAAAATACTCTGTTATAAACGCCGCCAAATCCGCCGCCGGAACAGAGCCATTGGAGGATCGGTCAAGGGAATCGAAAGCGATTTGGGTGGAATTCAAATCGAATTTGAGGGACAAATCGACGTAGTATTTGAGGTCAAACCCCACCTCACCGAAGGCGTTGACGGCCACAATTTGAAGACGCTCGAAGAATTTGACGAGGTTGGGGACCGGAATGACGGGACCCTGATCGGAAAAGCGGGGGGATGGGAGTTCCGGCGGCGGAGGGAGGGCGGAGGAGGGTCGGAGCAACGACATGATTAGGGAAAAGAGAAGGAGGGTTAATGGATAATGAATGGATAGAAAGGAAGGCATTATTTATGGATAATGACTCTTTATAACTTTTTTTCATATAAACATTTTAAAGAGTTAGATAGTGGAGAGCTGGTTGTGTTGGGTTTAACTCATTTTCAAAGTCTATTTTTCTATTATTTGTTTTCAACTTCAATCTAGACTTTGCTTTCTTCTTTTAACATTCTGACTATTTTGGCTTCTTTTTCTTTTTTTTTAATAGAAAAATATTTAAATATAATCAAAAGTTAATAGAAAAATATATATATTATATTTGGAATAATACATAACTTGCTATTTTGGGGATTTTTCATGAGTAGTAAAAATAGAAAAGAAAAATAAAAGTTATAAATAAGTAAAAAAAATTAGAAGAAAAAAAAATCAATCTAAGTTAAAGTTAAATTGATAGCTACATAATTGATAGATTTTAATTAAATGAAATTGATAGCTTCAAGTTAAGTATTTCATATTCTATTATGTATGAATTTTTCTTTAAGAGTTGTAGAGATGCTAAATTTTGCTATTTATAACAAATTCTCTACTAATTTTATAGAATGATTGTTTGCTCTTAAGCAGCTATTATGAATTTAATTCATATTTTTTACCTACTTTGTAATTTAAAGGAAGACTATTAAAAAATCTAAAGGAAGACTATTAAAGAAATCAAAGGTAACAGAGCACCTTGAGAGAAACCGTTGTTTTTGGAAAGTGATGATTATAAAAATAAATAAATAAAACACGTTGAAGTTTCAACATAAATAAATAAACATGTTGAAGACGAGTTTATTTGAGGTTTTCAGCTTCGAAAGATATATTGAAAAGTTATTTTGAGTAGTTAAAGATTGAGAGTTCTAGTCAACAACTCGTTTGGATATATTTTTTATGTAGAGTACTCAAAGTCAAGATTTTATTTAAATGTAGATTTAAAATAAGTAGTTAAAAAATAATGATTAAAAATATAAGTAATTAAAAATGAGTTATTTTGATTGATTTAAAATGAATGGTTAGAGATGATTGAATAATTATAAACGAATAGTTAGAAATGAAGAATTATTTGTAAAAAATAAAAAAGGAGGAAATGTTAGTAAAAACTCTTTTAAATGTAGATTTTCAAGTCGGGGTTAATAAATCTTCCATCTACATTTTTTTTTTTGAAACCAAGCATCCATATGAGAGCAAACTTGCTCCTCAACAACCACAACTGCAATCGTGGTGGGAAGATTCCACCGATCCAAAAACTAATGAAGATCCTGAATATCATAAAAATCCAGAAAACTACAACACAATGAGGTATGGGGGAGAGTAGAGCTTTGCAAGCATATCAGCCACGCGATTACAATCTCTACCACAAAAAGAAAAGGAAATGTCTCTAAACAACGAGATTATAGCCCAAATATCAACGACAGCATTGTTGAGTTCGGCAATTTAGAATCAGATTCCGCCTAGTTTGTGACCAAATTGTGGGACCGGATTCTTTCCCTGTGGTTCCAGTCCCCGCATGAATATGAGCGTGGAGCATGTAATCTAACTACGTGGAAACCAAAAGCTGATAATATGAATTGAATTAGTGGACTCAGAGGACTTTCAGAAACAGGCCAACCGTTTTATATCATCATAGTTCACTAGTCTGTGTCAACATTTTTGTAGAAGTCGACATCGAAATCAACCTATCGATTTGTTTAAAAATGAATTTGATTAGTTAAGTTGGTTGATTAATTCATTTATTAAAAATATAT
>JBBMEF010000028.1:8801713-8823575 GCA_037832685.1 Sicyos baderoa | reverse complement strand
GAGAATGCACATGTCGACTATTTTCACATGACAAACCGACTGCCTACAATATTTGCACGTTAAAGAAATATGTAGGAAGCTATTTCTTAGGTGATAACTATAGATTGAACTCATTAATCTCTTGGATTCCGAGCATCAATTATCTTACCACCCACAACTAACTTCTTTATCTAATCTGGTAAAGACCAGTTTTCTGAAGAAACTATTAAGCTGAGAGAGCAATGGAATTGATCTTAGGTTTGGAAAAGTGTAATTGAAAGAAACCATCACCTAAGAGTTTCAACTTATAAACATATTAGATTCTGTTTCAAGGGGAACAATGATGCTAATATTTGATGGATATGATGTTTATATGACTTGGCTAGAAGATTGATAGTCCAATTCTTTGTAGGCTGGTGGAGGATATGGAAGATAACCAACCTAAGAAATTCAATCAATCATCACATATTGACTGGTGTTTTGAAACAGATTACAAGGTTTGAATTAGATCCTGCATGGGAATTATTCCTTTCCATCATCTTTGAACAGAACATAAATCAGCCAGAACAAATAAAGCCCCACAAATTATACAATTCACAACAGCTAAGGGGTGAGAAAATGAGAAAGAACATAGAGAAATTCATAACAAACTGCATCAAAATTCAACCATCACAAGGCTCCAAAAGGATCATCATCAGGGAGAAAAGTAGAGTACACTATCAAATACTAAAAATTCGCTTCAAGGTCCCAGATTCGAGACCTGTGACATTACTCCTCCGATGTCTCCCGGTGCCTGGCCTAAGGACGGGCGTGGTTACCCTTGTTTAAAAAAAAAAACTAAAAATTCAATAACTGTCCCCGGTTCTAATAAAAGAAATTATGAGTTCAACAATGGCGGGACGGAGATTCTAACCGGAACTTCAGGACAAATGTATAAAGCTACTAGTAGTGAGCTTTGCTCCCCGATTCCTAAGTTTTGTTCCGAGTCAAAAGGCATCAATCTTGCTTCAGTTTTAAACAGAGAATGAATATTCGAGAACAAGTAAATAACAGAAGTCTACAAGGCTAAAAAAATCAAACTAAAAGATTCAATTAACATTTGTTTGGCAATATTGCTGTGAATTGTGCATATAATATCCACATTTGTGTCCCCCTTGGGCTTTGAAGGTATGCTCCCCTTAAGGTCCTAGGTTCGAGACTCGCATGTGACATTATTCCTTCGATGTCTCGATGCCAGGTCTAGGGACGAGCATGGTTACCCTTGTTTCAAAAAAAAAAATACATATATCCACATTTGTACAATTCAATCTTGATTTTAAAGAATCGATCTTGCTTCAGTTTTAAATATAGAATGAAGATTCAAGAACAAGAAGTAAACAACAAAAGTCTACAAGGCGAAAAATCCAACTCAAAGATTCAATAACATTTGTTTAGCAATATTGCTATGAATTGTGCCTATAATATCCACATATGAACAAATCAATCTCGATTTTAAGGACGACTGCATTACAATTGCATATCAAGAACACACAGAATGAACAAATTCAACATAACACCAGCAATAACAGAAAAAAAGAACAAGAAACAGAAAATCACAATTACGCAATTAATTAAGATCTATAAAATCAGATGATGGATGGATCAGACAGGAAGATCGACAAACCCGTCTTGTTGATCCCCTAATTGATCGGAACGCGGCTGAACGGTCAAAATGAGCTGATCGTCGTTTTCTTCATCATCATCGTCATCGTCATCGATATCATTGGTGGCGACATGGACGCAGGAGAATCGTTCTAAGGAGGAGAAAAAGGCGGAAGACATGGTGTCCGCCACCCATGCCGAAAACTGGTCCAGCTTCTCCCGTGTAACGACGCTCAAGGCGTTATTGTTGTTGTTGTTATCTTCCATATCCGATCGGAGCAGAAGCTTTTCCGGCGGGATTCCGGTTGCAGATTGAAGAATTGGAATGGGAAATTAGGGTTTGGAGATGAAAACGAGGGTTCGAGCTCAAGCTAGGGCTCAACGAAGAGATAAAGGGGTTTTTTTTTTTTTTTTTTTTTTCCTTCCCCTTTTTTTCAAACGGTTTAATTTTCGCTTTCGAAACTATTTGGTTTTGCAAAGTTTTGAATATTCTATTTTAATCTGGTCATTATCTTTTTTCACCTAACAAAAACATATATGCTTTTTATTGGATTTTTTAGTTCAGCCAAAATTAGATGGTAGATTAAAATCGTGTTTTATAAATTAGGAGCATATATTTTATCTTGTTAATATAAGTTTACTTTTGTTAATTTAATTTCGAGAATTAAGATTTGTTTTTATCATTAATATAGGAAGATATAAGATTTGTATATTTGAATAGAGAAATATTTAGATCTTGTCCGGGTATAACCTAAATATTAATGTCTATACATGTGGTTAGGGGTGATATTGGTTCGATTTTCTTTGAATTTATGTCAAATCGATAACCGAATCGATCCAATCAATTTGACAAAAAGATGAACCGAATCAACGTCCAACAAAAAATAGAACCATTAGTTCGGTTTTTCTTGATTTTTAGGTCAAACCGATCCGATCCAATCTATTTTACAAAAAGAGAAACGGAACCAATGTCCAAATCATTGGCTCAAATTTTTTCGATTCCATTCCCTACCATTTCATTCTTTTTTTACTATTTTACTTGATATTTTACTTTCAATTCATATTTTAATGTTGTTTTACTTAAAAAAATCTCATAATTTATAATAAACAAAATTGAGTAGTTATTTACCAACAAAAAGTTTAATTAACATATGAGAAGAAAAAATGAACATAAATAAATCAATATTGGATCGGTTCGGTTCGGTTTTTATTGGTTTTTACAAATAGAAACCGATACGATCTAATAACTTTCGGTTTACTTTAAATAAAAACTAATATGTCCAATATTTTGTGAAAAATCCGAACTGATCCAATAAATTGGTTTGGTTCGGATTGGTTTTGTCGGTTTTCGTTATCACCCTTAAATATAGGCCACAAATTATTATTTTTTTATTTTTATTTTTTTTTTGAATTTAAAATAAAGTAAAATGTAGTGTATATTAATGGACATTATTATTTAGGTCATGCCCGGGCATGACCTACATATTTTTCATTTGAATAAGCACATTTATTTTTACTCTCATTAAAGGTAGGGTTTTTTCTTTCTTTCTTTTTTTTCTTTTTTAATTTAATGACAATAATTGAAAGTTGGATAATTTGAACTTTTAATTTATGATTTTTCAATCATATAAAATGTCACGTTTTTTTAGTTGTAATTTGAGAGAAGGATACTATATTAGGATGTATGAGAGAGACATACCCCAATGAGACCCTTATCTTTAGCAGCATCTAACATATGAGAAAGATAGTCCATAGCAAGAACAAAAAAGAACGGAGAGAGTGGATCACCTTGCCTAATGTCTCTGTTAGCTTTGATTCTACCACGAGGCTTCCCATTAATAAGAATAGAGAAGTTCACTGTGACATACATTCATGAATCCATTTAATCCATTGCTCATTAAAGCCTTTATGACGAAGAATTAATGGTGAGGATAAAATTCCACTGAATTTTATCAAAAGCTTTTTCGACATCCAATTTAATGACCACCCCTCTAATCTTGGCACATTTCCAATAATCAACCACTTCATTAACCATAAGAGAAGCATCAATAATTTGACGGCCTTTAACAAAAACACACTAATTATTGGTAATAGTGTAGGGCAACACCTCTTTCAGTCTTTCGGCCAAAACCTTAGCCGACTTGGGAACCTTCGGAATGAAAGCCACATATGTATTTTTAAAAATTCAATGGTAAATCCATCATGGCCATGAGCTTTGTTAGAGCCAAGAATTTGCAGACAATGTTGAATCTCATCAGCAGTGAGATTTTTCATTTAGTTTTTTCATTTTTGTTTCAAGTAACCCTATAATTTTGTCAAATCTCGTTTTATTATAATTATTATATTTAATTCAAGACATTTGTTTGTTTGTGTTTTTTAAGAAAATTGAAGACATTTGTTTAGTTACACGGTAACAAGCTCTTGTATTTTGTACAAAAAAAAAAAAAAAAAAAAAACAAGCTCTTATATTTTTTTACAATCAAAAAATAAAACTACGCCAATGATTTATTCTTTGAAAAGTTTTTTTAAAAAATAAAATAAAAAATACAATCATGCATATGGTATGCACTAATACAATCATACGTGACGCTGACGTTGAATTGGTTTACAATCAAACAATAAAATCACTGCGCCACTGACCATTTCGGTGCACTAAGACTAGTTAAACTATACATTAAAAATGAAAAAAAATACAATAATGTGTAAACTACCGAATGGGTCAACAATTTTCTTTTTTTTTGAAATTATAATAATTGAAGATAAAAAAATTTGAGCTTATGATCTCTAGAGCAACTATTCTAGCCCCGGTTCAATACTAGTGTCTCACAATCGATTCCAAAAATCGATATTCTTTTTCGATATATACTAAAAAAAATCTTATAATCTAAACAATCAAATAAAAAAAAACAAAAAAAAATTATTAGTATGACTATTTCCAAAATAATAATCACAGAAAAATCCTCATTTTGTCCCTTTTAAAAAGATCACCATACAATGACAAACAAATCGTACGGTCGAGAAAAGTTCCCATTTCCGCGAAGCCATATCCAATCAATTCAACCACTCCTCCAATCCTGAAATTAGACAATTCTTCAAAAAAAAAAAAAAAAAAAAAAAAAAAAAAAAAAAAAACTAATACTCATATTGAAAAGTCAAAATTCTTCGCTCATGATATATCAATCAAATCAAAGCGATCTGATTAAACAAATCCAAAAAAAAAAAAAAAAAGTCAGAGCCATTGAAAATCAAAGTAAACGGATTTATCTTCAATAATTAAAACTTATTGCCCACGTTGTCTCAAGATTTGAAATCTTCGTTTTCAAAAACCCAATTTCAGTTTTCAGATTTTGGGAATTTCAGAAGAAGAAAAAAAAATGGAGATGAAATATTTGGTTCAGGTGGAGGAGGCCAAGGAAGCCGCCGCCGGACGGCCGTCGGTGGGGGCGGTTCACCGGAGCATCTTTGCCAAAGATGGGTTTCCGCCGCCGGTTCCCGGCTTGGAAACCTGCTGGGATATATTCCGGTATGATATGATTCTATCTTTTCTTTGTTATTCAGAAACCCATGATGTAGATTTTGGATTTTTTTTTTTTTTAATATCCGTGGACCGTGACTGTTTGGGCTAGTTTGATCGTAACTCGACTAATGTCATGAGACATATCGTCTGACCCTAAGACATTTTGAAGGAAATTTCGGACTGTTATTTCTGTTCCATCTTTTCTGTCATTGAGAAACCCAGGAAGAAAATTTCAACTTTATGTAGTTTTTGGACTTTATTATTTTTATTTTTTTTAACATCCTACTGAGCCAATTTATATGCATCTCGATGCTACGAGACATATTGTCTTGACCCTATGGAAATTTTGGACTGTTGATTCTGTTTTATTTGTTATTTTTGTTGATGATTTTCGGATCCCCAATTTGAGAAATGGATAGTTCTTTATTTGTTTATGTCAATGAAATCCTTGCTGGACTTGGTTGTTTTTTTGTGCCTATTCACTGTAATTTATGGGTGTCACTTATTTTAGTTAATAAATATTCAATTGTAGTTGTAGCATTAGGTAATAGTCTTGGGGTTTGTGTAGAATTGACTTGAATAGTTGTAGTTATTAAAAAATAATCAACTTGGCTTAGGGGAATTGCATATAGTTTTTTAAGATTTTAAGGTGTTTGACTTTGTGTTAATCAACTTGGACTATTCCACGTATTATTACCGGTGACCCAAACACGAGCTGAATTAATGTAGCCCAACATAACTCACCCTTAAACGGAGGCTCAAACACAACCTTGGAGCTAGAAACTTTGTGTTTTCTTTAATTGTTAAAAATAGAAGATTTGATGAGCTAGAAACCTTGTGATGGCAAACACTTTCTAATCTCTATAAACACTTGTGTTCATAATGCTTGATACAGAATGTCTGTGGAGAAAAATCCTGAAAATCGGATGCTTGGTCGTCGAAAAGTAGTCGAAGGAAATCTAGTAAGTTACTGATAATAAGTTAGTTTGGCATAGAACTGAGGAAGGTAAAAAGTAATGATGGTTGATGTGGATCTGCAGGCTAAGGCTGGTGAATATGAGTGGCTAACTTACAAACAAGTTTATGACTTGGTGTTGAAAATTGGTGATGCAATGAGAAGTTTGGATTATGGACCAGTAAGTTCTTAAGGAATTTGATTGTAATTTGTAAAATGCTCTGCAAATTTAGGAGCTAACATTTGTTATATGTTGTGCTGAGTTTGTAGGGAGAAAAATGTGGGATTTATGGGGCTAATTGCCCTGAGTGGATTGTTAGCATGGAGGTAATTAGTTCCTTTCTTTAGTTTCATTATCAAGCACCGTGGTTGAAGACTTGGGTTTTGAAGATATGTTCCCTTCAAAGTCCTAGATTCGAAACTTGCTTATGGCATTACTCTTTTGATGTCTCCGGTGCCTAGCCTAGGGATGGGCATGGTTACCTATGTTTCAAAAATAAATTATCAATTATATGAGTTCATGTTTCTTGTTGGCCACCAGACTGTAGATATATAAGAGTCTAATCGGTGATTTTTTTGGTTTTTTACAGGCTTGCAATGCTCATGGCCTTTATTGTGTTCCTTTATATGATACTTTAGGTAAAAGTCAATGGTGACACTTAACTTATCAATAAAAATGTTTTCGTTTTTTATATAGTACAACTTAGTATATTGAATTGACTCAATTGATTGAGAGGGACCTTAGGATAGAGCTGGACTCTATCAAATTCTCTCTTAATTCCTGGTTTTAATTTTTTCAATAAACCATCTACAAAAGCTGATGTACTTATATCTTTTATTCATTTCTACATCCATAAGTTTTTTAATCCACATGCAGTAGGTTAGTGCCAATTTTTATATAGATTCAGGTTCTTTCTCCGTTTGATAACCATTTATTTCTTAGTTTTTGAACTTTAGCCTACAACAACTATTTTATCATTTGGTTTTTCTTACTTGGATGCCTACATCTTATCTATATTTTTAGAAACAAAACCAAAATTTAGAAACAAAAAAAATATTTTCAAAAGCTTTTTTTTTTTTTTTTTTTTTAATTTGCTTAGCATTCACATATTTTCTCAAGGAGAGATGGATACATTTATAGGAAAGTTGAAACATATGTTAAGAAATACGAGTAGAAATAAAGCGTAAATTTCCAAAACCAAATAGTTATCAAACGGGGCCTAAATAATTCACAAAAGATGGTTCTATAAACAAGAATCTTTGAGTGTCTCCACATCCTAGTGTAAGATCCCGATTTCTCGCCGTTCTACCTCGAGAGAGTCCCTCTCACTCTCTCCCATGGCGCCATTTCTGACAGAAGAGTTCCTGGTATACATGTTACATTTTCTGGATCTGCAGCTGAAACATGACATAACTAATGGCTACGTCCTTTTGGACATAGCCATTAGTTCTTAGAATTCATAAGTTGAATGCTCAACTTTGTGAGAGTTATAAGACTTGTTTTTACTATGTTATGTGTTATCTTACGTAAAAAAACTCATTGAATGGTCATCTCCTTTGTAACACTTTTGTTTATTCAATGAAAATGTTTTTGTTTCCTTAAAAAAAAATCACAAAAAGTTTGATGAGGACTATAAACTGTTTTTATGCAATTTTTTAGGCCCCGTTTGCTAACCATTTGGTTTTTGAAATTTAAGGCTATAACAACTATCTTACCATATGTTTTTTCTTACTTAGATATTTACCTCTCACCTATATTCGTGGAAACCAAACCAAAATTGGAAAACAAAAATAAGTAGCATCTAAAAGTTTGTTTTTGTTTTTAAAAGTTAGTTAGTATTCTCCTATTTTCTTAAGGAAATATGGATATATTGTAAGAAGTGGTGGAACACATTGTAGAAAATTTGAGTGAGAATAGACTTAAATCTCAAAAACCAAAAACAAAATGGGTATCAATCGGGGCCTAACAAAAAAGCAAGTGACTAAATTTGAAGGTTTAAAAGTCAAAAGATCAGAACAGAAAAGGATTTAAATCTAAAAATAATCAATGGCTCTTGAATTAGCCACTCTCTGCTCTGTTTCCTATCCAACATGAAAGCTATTTTGTATTCAAACTTTTTATAATATATGTTTCAGGTGCTGGTGCCATAGAATTCATAATATGCCATGCAGAGATTTCCATTGCTTTTGTAGAAGAGAAGAAGATTTCTGAGGTTCATAGCCATTTGTTTTGCAACTAATTAAGAGCCATATAGTTTCAAGTATTATGTCTCCCTTATTTACTTTCAATTCTCTCTTATTCAGCTGTTGAAAACACTTCCCAACACAGCAAAGACTCTTAAAAGTAGGCTTTTGTTCATTTTCTTCTTACACCAACAAAAATAGCTTACATATTAATTGTTAACAATGTTGTACTTTTGCTATGCAGCAATTGTGAGCTTTGGTAATGTGTCAAATGAACACAAGGAAGAAATTAACAAGTTTGGTTTGGAAATATATTCTTGGGAAGAGTTTCTGCTAAAGGTAAATTCTATAAAAATGTGTACAGCATATACTTTAGCTCACAGTTTTAGGAAGTCTATGGATTAGAAAGGCCTGGATTTGTGTATCTTGTGTTTGGATTGTGATTACAAGAATCTGAGTTTATGCATGTCTGTGTTTGATTTGTGTTTATCTGTGAGTATTCGGGTCAACTTATGCACATCTAGACTATTCTCACGAGCCATATTGTCTGACCCTACAACATTTGAATGTCAAGGAAGCTTGTAGGAAATTAATTCCTAAAAAGGTGGGTACAATGTAATTTATAAGACTAATTGTTGAAACATATTAAATCACCGATCAACCCAAAAGTTTAAACTGATGGGTTGAGGTAAATTTAATTATATCAGCCAACATTCCTCTCACTTATAGGTTTGAAAATTTGAGAAATACCCTACAAGTCGAATTTAATTTTAATTCGGGAGGAAAACGACTCAGCAAAAACTTAAACTCAAGACCTCCTACTATGAACCCATGTTGAGTTATATTAAATCACCAAATCAACCCTAAAGCTTAAGCCGATGAGTTGGGGTAAATTTAGTTATATTAACCAACACTAACTATACAATCTTAAATAGCCTTTACAAGTCTAGATTTGTATTGGTAAATGTGTATGTAGTATATGTTAACCTAAGTATGGATGTAACAAAATCACTTAACATTGAGTGACAATTTAGATCATTTTAGACAAGAAAATTTACTGTCATTTGTGAACAAAAGTGAATATCAGGCCTCTTTCTCCTCTCAGAATGGTGTTTTTTACAAACAGGGAAATAGCAAACAATATGAACTTCCAGTGAAAGAGAAAAGTGATATTTGCACAATCATGTACACCAGTGGAACAACTGGTGATCCCAAGGGAGTACTATTATCCAATAAGGCCATTCTAGCCCTCATAGCTGGTGTCAAGCATTTGCTTACAACTGTAAATGCTGAGGTGATCTCTGTTCTTTCCCTTCCCTCTACAAGAACATAACTAAATTTTCAAGCTTGTTGAGTTAAAATGAGATGTGTATTTGTCTGTCTTTCTTGTTATAGGTTAAAGAAAACGATGTTTACATATCGTATCTTCCGCTTGCGCATATCTTCGACCGAGTGATCGAGGAGGTGTTCATTTTAAACGGCGGCTCCATCGGGTTCTGGCGTGGGGTGAGAAATCATATACTGTCTTTCTGTTTTCTAAGACAGAGAAATCGAAGAAGTCATATCATGTCCATGAATTTTGTAGGATGTGAAATTGTTAGTTGAAGACATTGGAGAGTTGAAACCAACCATTTTCTGTGCAGTTCCTCGTGTGCTTGAAAGAATCTATGGTGGTGAGTACTGATATTGGTTTAACCATTTTTCTTTTTTGAAACGAGTAACCACGTCCGTCCCTAGGCCTGCCATCAGAAGACATCGAAGGAGTAATGTCACAAGTGAGTCTCGAACCTGGGACCTTGAAGGAAGCATACCTTCAAAGCCCACCACTATGCCACCCCTTGGGGACTGGTTTAACCATTTTTCTATCCATTTGGTATTAATAGATTATGTTTTTTGAGCTAATACTTTAGCCCACACATAAACAATATGTCAGGAATCCAACTTCCTAACAGTTTCTAGAATTACACAAACAATACCAAAAAATAAAACTTCGCTATATTCCAGATAATATATTCAAATCCAAGATAACTTCATTACATTTCAGACTAAAGAAAATAACAGATAAGATAAAAAGAAAACGATAAATTGACCGGTGAATTCGAAAGCACTGAAATCCCCCCAGCTCCAAGTCCTCAGACCTAGCCTCCAACCCGTCCATAGTAGGATTCTTACAAAATATTAATTTTATATGGATCTATCAAGTTAAGCTTTTGAATGTGTTAAATTTTTACTTGGTGGACAACATCTAAAAGTGTTTCAATGTATTGTTTAGCTTTGAACCAGAAGATATCGTCGGGAAGCTTGTTTAAAAAATCGATGTTCAATTACGCATACTCATAGTAAGTAATTTTACCTCCAAAAACTTTGAACTTCATATAAACATTGTTCTTGTTTAGATTAAAGTTTCTGTTCAAAAAATTTCCATGCTGTTCTTTCTTTCTATCTTATAATTTCTTTTATGGTACTTTGTGCAGTAAATATAACCAAATGCAAAAGGGGAAAAAACATGAATTAGCAGCCCCACTATTTGATAAACTTGTTTTTGACAAGGTAAAAGGAAAAAGAAAAAATGTACACAATTATAAGGTTTCACTTCAATCAAAATCACCTTTAAAATTTTAAAAACTCACTCATCTTCTTGCAAGGATATTTTTAGGTGAAGAAGGGATTAGGAGGAAAGGTGCGAATCATTTTATCGGGAGGCGCCCCTCTTGCGGCTCATATCGAGACTTTCTTTCGTGTTGTATCATGTGCTCATGTTCTACAAGGATATGGTATGTTGCATCTTTGGATCATTGAAATAAATTAAAAAAAAAACAATGCATACCAAACACTCTTATTTTGTTATCATTTTATTTTCAGGTTTGACAGAAACTTGTGGTGGAACATTTGTCTCTCTACCAAATGAATTGCCAATGCTGGGAACAGTAGGCCCTCCAGTGCCTAATGTGGATATCTGTCTCGAATCCGTACCCGAAATGGGATATGATGCGCTCGATAGCATGCCTAGGGGCGAAGTATGCATCAGGGGAGATACATTGTTTTCAGGATACTATAAACGCGAAGATCTCACCACAGAAGTCTTGGTTGATGGATGGTTTCATACCGGTACTACCTAATTTTTCGTCTCTTCAAAACGATGTCATTATCGCTCATATATTGGACCGAGATGCAACAAACTACAAAAATGGAATGTTTGATTCTTACATTCTTTCAATCTTATTTAGGGGATGTTGGTGAATGGCAACCAGATGGAAGCTTGAAAATTATTGACCGAAAGAAGAACATCTTCAAACTTTCTCAAGGTGAATATGTTGCAGTTGAAAATCTAGAGCTGATTTATGGCCTCGTGTCCGACATCGAAATGGTACGAATTCTAGCTCTAATCATTATCACAACAAGAAAATATATTCTACGATGCCAATAAGTCATAGAGAGTCCAAAAATGCCGTTAATACAAAGTGAAAACGTCGTAAAAAGTTCAGCCTGTGACATTCTCTTAAGGAACAAAATTGTTCTTTATTTGATTGTATTGATCTATGGCCTTGTTTCCGACATAGAAATCGTACGAATTCTAGCTAATCATTATTCAAAACAAATGTGTTGCATTATGTCTTGAATGCATTAATGCACTGCGATTAGTTAGTCGGGGTCTCGCTGCTCGGTCAACGAGTGGAGGTGCGGGGGCAACACCCTTGTAGCGAAAACGCATTTTCGCCTGTTGCGTAAACACATTCCGCGTTGCACGTCCGCATTCCGCAATTTCGCAGCGCAACTCTGATTAGTTTACGCATTCTGTAATATGGTTTAATGAGAGCTCATATATAAGCTCAAATTAAACTCTAGCCATTTATGATGTTCATTATTCAGTAACTATAATCAGCTTCTCTCTAAATAAAACTTGTTCTCCCTCATGCTCGTGGACTAGCTAACAAAACGTTAGTGAACCACGTAAATCCGTGTGTTGTTTCGTTTCTTCCTTTTTTTCGCGTTTTTCATTATCTTTTACGTTTTCGATTTGATTGTTGATTGCCGTTTTTATAACAAAGAGAATATAATCTACATTGCCAAAAAGGTCGTAAAAAGTCCAAAAACGTCGCTATACCAAAAAAAAAAAAAAAAAAACTGCGTTAAAAGTTAACTGTGTGACATTCTCTTACAGAACAAATTCGCTTAACACATATATTTTGTGTGACAAACTTGAAAATGTTTGGTTGGGATTTTTCAGATATGGATATATGGGAATAGCTTTGAGTCCTTCCTTGTTGCTGTTGTTAACCCAAAAAAGGAAGCACTTGAACATTGGGCTGAAGAAAATGGAATAAAAGGGGACTTCAATGCTCTTTGTGGTGACAAAAGGGCAAAAGATCACATACTTGAACAACTTTCAAAGATTGCCAAACAAAAACAGGTTCATTTTTTTTTCCTTTTTGTCATCTCATATCATGAATGATTATGATGATGTGTTTGAAGTAGCATGAATATAAAGCTGTGGTGTTTTCGTTTGCAGTTAAAAGGTTTCGAAGTTGTTCGAGCGGTTCATCTCGATCCCCTCCCGTTCGACATAGAGCGTGACCTTCTTACTCCATCTTTTAAGAAGAGAAGACCCCAGATGCTTAAATACTATCAGGTTTTGATTGAATTAATCTAGTTATCCATTATGCTTTCTATGATTTGGCTAAAACTATAGGAATCAAATGTGAGAAGTTATTTATGAATGTAGAAGACTCCAACAGCTTATTAAAAGTTGGGACATCTAGTAAGTTATAATTAAGCTATCGATATAACAAAAAAAGATTCTAATGATCAAGAAGTTACAAGTTTGAATTCTAAAATACCAAATAGTGTTGTTGTACTAAAATAAATATAGACTAATTATCAAATTTTGTGAACAGGAAGAGATTGATGACATGTACAAGGGTGGGAACAAGCCAGCTGCTTAAGGAAGAAGATTGAAGATGGCAAGATGTAAAGCTTCTTTTATTCCATTGGAGTTAAATTAGACCATCATAAATTTTTATATCCATTAAATTTATTTTACTTTTATTAACTTGGGAAAAAGCTTGCAATGTTATGTAAAATTTAATCAACTTCATCAAATTGAAACTTGAACCTCCAACTTATCTAAATTTACAAGTTGTTGTGTTGCACTAAAATCTTTGAATGTTAAAAATGCACAAACTATCCATAAACTAGAGTATTTTCCTAGTCAAATCATGTTATCATATAACCCCATTATGTTAACACCAGCCTCACGGGTTCGAACTCTGGAAGAATCGGTATTTGTAATCCCCTCCCCCAACTTGTACTCAAAAAAAAAAAAAAAAAAATTTGTTGATACTGTCATTGAAATTTCAGTTCTAAAAAATGGATGCAAACAATCTTCAAAGACATGCCTATCCTACTTATAATCTTATGAGTTCATACTGGTAAGTAAGATGGAGAAATAGAGGTATTGCAAAAGTGTAGACTATTTGATAACTATTTTTAGTTTTAGTCTTCAGTCTGAAATTAAACACATTAATCTTAATTTCATCGATAATTTATCTATATTTTGTTTATGTTTTCAAATATTAATCACAATTGATGAGATGGGATGAAAATCATGATATAAAAATTTAGAGAAAATGAGTTAATTTTTAAAATTATAAACAAAAAAAAAACCAAATAATTACGGTCCTCCGTTTGAAAAACATTTCATTTTTTGTTTTTTATTTTTATTTTTTGTTTTTCAAAAACAATTTTTTTTATAATCAATTTTAGTTTTTATTTTTAATATTTTGAAGGAATTAATAAAAACTAAAAAAAAAAAAAAAAACTTCTGAAAACTCAGGGTTTATGGTTTAAGCTTTTGTTTTTATTAAAAATAAATGAACAAATCAAGAATAAATAGTTAAAAAGTAAAAAGAAATGTAATATTTCAATTAAGAAATGTTTTTTTATTTTTAGTTTTTAAAAACATAAAATTAAAATCAGTTATAAATCATATATCATTTTGATTTTATAAAACAAAAAATCAAAAACTCAAAATAAAAAATAAAATGGTTAGCAGTGAACTTTAATTTATAATTTATAATGTAAGGGATTAATCCATTAAATGATGTTGCAAAGATTACAAGAACAAAACAGGTAAAAAACCTGGAAACCCCATCTACTGTAAACACAATTACCAAGTAAGAATATACTTTTTTCCATGTAGAATTACATAAACACAATTACCAAACAGGTAAAATGTAAAACTTTGTCCTTCAACAATTCCCATCCAAAAACACCAAAACAGAGTCATCAACAAGAGGAAAGAAAGAGGATGAGCAGAACAGCCTTTGGCCATTTCTTTTCCCTCAAAAAACCAACAGAGAAAAATTCATCATCTCTTCACTCCTTTCCTTCCACCTCACAAACCATAACAAAAAGAGAAGAATTTGGATACAATCCGGGTAGCACCCTCATCATGATATCAACCATGTGGTGTCTTTTAGTACCACACATCTCACCATGATATCATGGTTTAGTACCACACATCTCACCATGATATCATGGTAGAAGTGCTACTCGAAGTGCACCCAAATTCTCCTCTAACAAAAATCAAACAAAATCATAGCTCAAAACAGACACACTAGCTTCTGAAGCAGAGTGAACATACACAAACTCCAAACTCTTCAAAGGCGCCAAGGAATCCACCCATTTAGGAAATCCATAAACCTCCCCGGATTTCGCCAGCCCCCATATCGGTCCATATAGCTTCGATATTGAAAGCCGAAGATTCCTCACGGTTCTACCCGATTTATTCGTAACAACACTAGAATACCTGTAGTAAATCCTTCCCTTGGCCTTCCAAGAGCTCGTAATTCTCTGTACAATCACAACAGGGCTCGAAGAAGTAGAATGTAGAATTGAGTTTGTTTTTGGGAGGAGCTGGTTGTGACCGGCGTGGAACCGGGCTAGGATGCCGAGAAGAGGGGCGTTGTTGTAGGTGGCAGGCTCGGTTTGTTCGTAGTTTTCGCGGTGGTCGGCGAAGTTGTCGTAGGCGTCGGGGCCACCGACGAGGGCACCGGTGAGGGTGTTGGGGTCGGGGGAGTTTTTGGAGAACCAGGTTTGGTAGCCTTGTCTGCAGGGGATGAAATTGGAGTTGGTTTTGTAGGAGACGATGGAGGATCCGCGGTGGTGGACGCGGCGGGGGAAATTGTTGCCGTATCCTACCATGTAGCTTGTCGCTCTTGGATTGTCACCAAGAATGTAATCCACCTGCTCGATTTAACAAATCTCCATCCTTTTAGTAACCCAACTCATAGTATTATTTGAGTCATAATAATTAATATGTATTAACGATAGATTATAAATACTCATTACTATTCATATTCTAAGAAAATATATGATAATTTTCATTAATACTAATCACTAGATTTAGAAAGTGACATGATTGTCATCTATACTACATAATTATTTTGTCAATGATAGAACTCAACCAGTAATAAAATGAGCTCACTCTATCAATCATAAAACTCAATCAATAATAGAATATATTTTTTTATCAATGATAAAACTCAATTAATGATAAATTAAGTCTATCACAAATTAAACTCTATCACTAATTAAATTCTATCACTAATAGAACTCAGTTTGATTTTATGAAATATTTAGCCATTTTTTATTATAATGCAAAATCCAGTAATAATAAATTTATAAGATATTGTAATAATAAACTTATAAGATATAATATAATGTTTGGATTTAGCCTTTAACATTTAAAAAACTAAAATATAGATCTTATAATTGGATAAAATCAATCAAAATATGAATTTAAACTAAATTAATTAAGATCTCGTTTGATAACCATTTGATTTCGTGTTTTTTGTTTTTTAAATTTAAGCCTATTTTCTCTCAAATTTTCTACAATTTGTTTCATCATTTTCTAAAATTTTTTTTTTTTTTTTAAGTTGGTTAGTATTCTTCTAAGAAATATAAATGACAGGAAGGATGGAGCGGAGCATATTGTAGGAAATTTGAGAGAGATAGACTTAAATTTAAAAAACCATAAACAAGAAACCAAATGGTTATCAAACCAGACCTAAATTAACTAAATTCTAACTTGTAAAATCTGCACTGAATTTTACATACATGATAAAATGTTTAGGTTATTTTGAAATTCTAAACAGGAAAACGAAAGAACCGCACCTGAGATTTAGCGAAGGCGAGCAACTGAGAGGGCAGAACATAACCAGCAGCGCACTTCAATGATCCGCCGCCGGAAAATGAGGTCAAGTAATCGGAATACACGGTGGCGACAAAAGAGGCGGTGGTAACAAATTGCATATTATTCCATCTCTGCTGGAAAATGAGGCCGCCGGGAGTAACCTGAACATTCCGATTCCCTTTTCTCAAACACGAACAGAGAAACTCCTCGGCTTTGCCCTGGTACCGCCGGAAAATGGGAGCGTAGGCGCCGGCCTTGCCCTGCATCAGGAACTGCAGGAAAAAGAAGAAGATTAGAGGGGAAATTTGGAGGAAAATTTTAGGGTTTTTTTTTTGTTAGGGATTTGTGTTGGTACTTTGGCGACGAGGGTTTGGACGCCGGCGTATTTGACGTCCCAGCTGAATTCGGTCATGCTCCAGCCGGCGCCGCCCATGGAGTCGGCGTTGTCGGCGAGGTATTTGAGGTAGTATTGGTTGTTGCTCGCTTGGAATAGCCATGCCGCCGCCCATAGTAGCTCGTCCTGCCAAATTTTATGAATTTACAGAGCATAATCAGAAACTTTTCTCCTTTAATAATACTTATGTAACATCTTAGCTAAATTAACTTTGAATTAGTAGTCATTAAAAAAAAAAAAAACTTTGAATTAATAGTTTTTTTTTTCATGGTTCTTGAATATTTTAATATCTTACAAAAGAAAATGCCTATAATTTAATCCTAACATTTTAAATATAGATATTTTAAAATTTATTTATATTTTTTTTTTTTTTTTGAAACAACGTAAACCACGTCCGTCCCTAAGTTAAATACCAAAACACTATATTTATAATCATTTGATGAGAATAATTCATACAACATAACTATAAATTACAATAATAACGATCTCTTAATTATAATTTGATTTTATTTAGTTCATATATATATATAAACAAAAAATAAAAAATTAGGACTCAATTCTAACATACTCGCACATTAAATTTTAACTTTTCATTATATTATATGCATATAATTTATAATAGTTATTAAAGGCTAATTACATAGTTTGTCTAAAAAAAAGGCTAATGCCATAGGAAGTTAAATTATTCACGTTAATGACATTTTTTTTTGTTGTTGAAAAGATGGCATGTCTTTTAAAATGTTATGTTATTATATATATGTAGGGAATTCTATTGTAATATTTTCATTACTAAATTGTAGATAATGTAATGAGAATTCTATTGTAGTAGGTTTCAATATTTAAGAGTCGGATGATTAAATCTAGATAAAGATATAATAACTATATATAATTTTTATTTGATAATTATATAGAAAGAGAGAGGTAGTTAAGTTAGGTAAATAACAATGTAATTTAAAAGAAATACTTGATTAGGAGTGGTGGGAATTTCTATGCCTCGTTTTTCAATTTTATTTGGTATTCAATTTTGGGTTTTTGCATCAAATTGAAAAAATCTTTACAATATTAAACAAAAAAATATATATTTAGTAACTATAGTCAAATATATAATATAAATAATACTTTTTATATGGTATAATTAATATTAATATCTTAATTATACTGTAGGATGAATAGTATATTTGACTATAGATGTCAAATATTTTCAAATTTATCTTAATCTGTAATTCTTTTTTAAAATTGGACTATACAGCATAATTTTCCTTCAATTTTAAATAGAATTTGTTGGTCCTCTCTCCTTCAATTTATAAAAAAAAAAAAAAAAAAAAAAAAAAAAAAAAAAAAAAAAAAAAAAAAACCAATCAATTAAAGAAATTGAATTAAGCGATTTTTTTTTATCCATTTTTAATTTGCTTATTCAATAATTCATGTAATGGGCTTGGCATTTTGGATCGAAGCCCAAAGCCCAATGAAAAAGAGAGAGGGGGGAGTAATCACGTACATTGTATCCACTGATAGATCGGTAGTACTTCTGAGCCACTGTAATACTACTGTCGTATTTGCCCCTGTATTTATCCGCGAAATCGAACAGCTGAAAAACGCCAGTGAAGCACAACAACGGTTATTCACCGCTCAGATTTTACTTTAATACAAATATATAATTGTAATTAAATTTACTGCGAGGGCAATAAGGTAATAACACGAACAATGCCACCGACACCGTAAACTTCGGGCGTTTTTCATTTGATTCAGTGAAATATACGGTTGTGATCATTCATTGCTAAATCTTAAACTACGTGTACGGTTCAAGTTCTCAAATACCAAAACTACGTCGTTTCGTACTTTCCCCCCACTCCGACAGCTAACATTTTTTTTCTTTTCGATTTTTCACGTGCGATTCAAATTTGAATTATTATTTCAGTTGAATCATTTTTTTATTTAATTCAAAATTGGCAAGAAATACCAACATTACGATGTGGGAGCATTTTTTACACAACTCTCATATTATAGGGATATTTTCTATAATTTAGCCTTTATTTTATACACAAATTTGTAACTGAAAGTCAAAATTGATAATCAACGCCTACACACAAAACAATAAAAGTTTGTATCTATAATTTTATGGTTACTAGGTATGAGTAGAGCTAAGTTCTTGTTGGCAATTTCGGCTCCTTATTATAAAAAACTTCATTCATAATAAAATATAAAAGATTTAAATTTATTAATTTCAAGTTTTACTGTATTAAAATTTATCAATTAAATTAATTTTGTTATATTCAATTTTAAAAAAAATTTAATGATAAAATTTATTTACATATTTTTTTGCAACTCATGAAATATCCTCATATAGAAATTGAGTATAGTAACTAAAAGGTGAACCTGATAGGCATGGCTAAGAAGCTTGGTAGCATAAGCAGGGTTAGAGTGGCGGAACACAAGAGAAGCAGCAGCCATAGCAGCAGCGGTTTCTCCAGCGAGATCCGAACCGGGGTTGCTCGGGTCAATCCGGTAAGCCCGGCGGTCCGTGGTCATATCCTCGGGCCGCTGCCAGCAGTAGTGGTCAGTGTTCCCATCTCCCACCTTAAAACAAAAGCAATCCACAAAAACATCAATACATGTCCTCGGTTAGCACTTCAATTATTTTTACGAGACAATTCACGAACCTCGCCGTATAGAACATTGGGTTCAGGGTGAGCCTTAATGAAATAATCAGTCCCCCATTTGACGGCATCCATTGCGTGACCAAGCTCCCCGCTGGCAGCCAATTGGGCTCTGTATTCTAAAATGCTCCAACTCATCATAGTCACAGTAAAAGCCATTGGCAGCCCAAATTTCACATTGTCACCCGCATCATAATACCCTCCCACTAAATCCACCTATAAACAAAAATAATTCAAATCATCTCTCAATTCAAAAGCTTAAATTAAAAATAATAATAAAAAACTCACTCCACTGGCTTTGCCGTCTTGGAGGCCCGAATGGGACCGCCAAGTGACGCGCTGGCTCCATGGCAAGTACCCGGATCTCTGAGCCTCGAAGAAGAGGAGGCTCTTGGAGAGGGCGGAGCCGTAATCGTGAGCGGCGAAGGCAAAGGGGAAGGAACAGAGGAGAGCCATGGAAATGAGGTTGCAAATTAGCTTTCCCATTTTGGAGTAATGTGTAAAATAAAATTTGGAGGAATGGTTTTTTAATTCTTTTGAATGGTTTAAGAATCAAAGAAATGGCTCCATTGATTTGGTAATTGAGAAGAAGGGAGTTGGGAGAGTATATAATGGAGTGGAAAGTGAAGAAGACTCATAAATGCATTTGGATTTATTAATTAATATTTGAAAATCAGTTTTTTTTTTTTTTTTGGGGGTTTCTTTTTATGTTCATACGAACGTAAACCGCTGTGAAAGGAACAACGTCATGTGGGTGTCTATTGCCAGGAAGGTCGGTGTAGCTGTGAAAATATTAAAGAAAAATTAAAATTCATAACTTCGCTAGCTTTATGTATACATGTTTTTAAATTTATTGAAATTTTTAAGGGATTTTTCATTTATAACAAAAATGACCTAAAAAATTGCATCTATATCATAAAATTAAAAATAATTATATATCAAAATTCTGAGTGATCGAACTCAATCAGTTGAACTCAATCATTAACAAAATTGAGTCCAATCACTAGTTATTGATTGAGTTAGATTGAGTTCAATCACTCAAAATTTTGGTATAAACGAACTTTTGATAAAAATGTACAATAATTTTAATAGAGACTCTACAGTTGATATAGATAATAAATTTCCAATTTTTAATATTCTTTTTTTTGTATATTTATTTAATATTATTTGTTATTATTATTTTGTTGGGAAGATGGGGTCTTTGTTTAAAGAGCAACCTAAATTAGAATGAGTAAAGTGCATTAGGTGTCGAGGAGTAAAAAAAGTCGCAAAACATTTGGCCAGTGGGATCCTGAATCAATTCTCCATTTTGCCCCTCATGTCAATATGCTATTATTTTTTCAGAGATTAAATATGATTTTATTGGTCGGCCATGCTTTATTATTATTATTTTTTAAATACATAATTGGTAGTAATACAGTTCAACATCACGGTCATGAATTTTATTTTAAAAATTGATATTTCACTCTTATTTATTTAAGAGTAATAGTTACTAGGTAGGGTTTGTGATATTCTCCTCTAATTTTACTAAAATAATATATATATATATATATATATAATTATTTTTTATAGTTCTGTTATGTTGGCTCGAGCTATGTATAAATACCTCAATAAATATGAAAATTGCAACATATAAATACCTCAATTATTGAATTTAGAATAGAAAAATTGTACTTGATAGTCTAATTTTACAAAATAATTATACATCTAAGCAAATTTGAAAATATTTAATATTCATAGTCGAATATACAATATAAATAATGCTCATCATAGTATATTATGTATTAATTATTCAGTACAAAATGTATTACTTATACCATATATTTGATTATGAATGTTAAATATTTTTAAATTTATTTAGTATTGTAAATATTTTATCAAATTAATCTGCAAAAACACCTTTTTGGAATAAAAGATCAAATTATATATATATTTTGTGTATAAGTTCTGGTTTTTATTTTTTCATTATTATTATTTTATTTTTATTTTTTGTGAGAAATAGCTTGGAAATGGCCAAGGCCAGGGGGAAATGGCATGCAGGGGTCCGGACCCTAAACCTATTGCCATTTGGGGTTCGGACCCAAACTATTTGCATTTTGGGGTCGTCGCGTCTTTTCCCCTTTTTTTGGTTGCGTCTTTCTGAAAGGCGCAACGCCACATGGCCGTCAAATATATTACGGAAAGTTGGGTTGCGTCTTTCTGAAAGACGCGACCAAAAAACGGGAAAAGACGCGACGACCCAAATGGCAATCAATAACTAGTGATTGCGTCTTTCTGAAAGACGTCAAATATAAATCTTAACAACTTTCTCTTTCTTCATTTAATACTCTCCGTATCTCTA
>JBBMEF010000028.1:8783369-8796015 GCA_037832685.1 Sicyos baderoa | reverse complement strand
CTGATTTTGATAGATTTACAAATATTTTCAAAAAGTTGCTATTTACTCAATTTTTTTATCTTATTGTAATATACATGTAGATTCCCCTAAAAAATAATACTTTTATAATATCTTGTACAACTTAATAGTTAAGAGACTATAAATTTAAAATTTATCGTTCTATAAAATTATAAAATTATAAAATTATAGATTTAAATGTTTGTCTTCACCAACCGTTAATTAGAATAAAAAAAAAACAATAATAATAATTAAAAAAATCAATGCTAATATTATCACTTTTTTTTTTTTAATTATTATTGTCGAATATTCAGTCATTTGAAGCGCAAATTAAGGAGGATTCAAATTAGGGGCCTTTCTTTTTCTATTTCACTACATATTTATTTATTTATTTGCATGGCTTATCTTATCAATTTTCTATCATTTTTTTTTCTTCTCTTCTTGGTTTTCAAATGTCAATCTCTATTTTGTACTAAAAAAAAAATGTAACTGTCGTAGCTCTGAAGCTTCCTTTTCTTTACCATTATAAGGATATGCTCGACTGTAAAAAACGATAAAGCTAAAAGAAAATTGTAAATTATGATAGTAGTAATAATAAGTAATTGTAACTGGCATTAATGCCTAAAAACAACCTCCTCTCCAATTATTAAGCATTATGATTGTCATTATTTATCATTATTGGTGCAATCACTATCATTATTATTTTTTGTAAGCAGGACTCTAAAATTAATTTACCTCTTTAATACTTTTCAAATTCAACAAGAAACCATAAATGTTTGTCTTTCTTCTAATTTTCATTGCTTACCTACTTTATTGAAAACGTCAAATATTACTTTCCCTCATTTTTCGAGTTTTCTCCCAAGTACTATATACTTATTAGTTTTAACTGGGATTTCAAAAAAAAAAAAAAAGAAGAAATTATTAGTTTTAAAATTTTATAAATGTCTTTATGAAAGCTATACAAGACTAACCAAGGTTAATATCCCTTTTCAAAAAAAAAAAAAAACAAACAAACAAAAAACCAAGGTTCATCCAATAACACCTCTTAAATAAAAAATTTTAAAATGTTTTTGAAGAGTGTGTGCTTATGTAATTTGGACCAGTAAAGATTTTTTTTTTTATTATTTTTTCTTTTATTGTTGTAAGTTGTAATCATTTTTCACATAATAAAAATTCTTTCCATTTGTGTTTTTTTCCCTTCTATTTTGTAAGTTTTCAATGTAAATTCTTGTATTTTAATTTTTATTGTTTTCTTTTTTGAAACAATATATTGTTATCATTTTTTTAGTATAAGTTGAAGAATGGTGACCACAAATCTTATAAAAGAAGGTACAACTATAGAACTCACGATCACTAGATTGAATTGAATTTTCACCAAACAATGAAACCATTACGTCACCAACTATTTTAATCTATTTGTTATATTACTTATATCAAATTTATTGTGAAACTTAACATAATGCTTTTCCATTTTAGAAGTTTGACTTGAATAACTCTAGTTTTGAAAGAAGATAGGTGTGTCGGAATTTCAAAGACATAGATAGAATGATCAAATATAAAATAAATATTGATTAAAATTTGCTTTATTTCATATTTCTCAATACTAGTTTTTTTTTTTTTTTGAGAAGCTCTCAATACTAGTTATTAATTTCACACTAAAGTGAACATAATTCATTATAAATGTACTAGGCAAAAAAAAAAAAAGTTACTCATTCCACTTACATAAAGAAGAGTTAATTATAAATATGTACTGGCATAGGTTAATCGATAAACGTCGACAAACTGAAAAAATAGATGTTAAAATTAAATAATGGAAAATATGATGTGCAATTATATACTACTTATATCTTTTAAATTTCGGTTAAAAATAAAATATATCTTTTAAGTTTCTTTTTAACAAAATCAAAAGATTGAAATAGGAAAAGAATAAAATCTTATGACTAAAGCTATAGTTAAAAAAAAAAAAAAAAAAATATCATTACATATATTCGAAATTTGACTTTAAAATTTCACCCTATCCTACAAGTTATTTTGTTTTTAGAAGATTAAAAAAGAACCATAATTCTGTCACCGCTCCCATTATATTTATTTTTAATTATTTTACACGATAATAAAAAGTCAAACTACAAAGCGGGTACGTAAGTCGTCTATACATTTTCGAACCGTTGGATTGCCAGAAATCAAATCTGATCTCACCCGTCGATCGCTGCCTGTGTGGGCCCATTTCATACTCCAAAAAGGAAATTAAAGGAAAAAGAAGAAGCGTAATTGGCGGTGATTTTCCTTTTTCATTTTCGTACGTGGCGGACGCGGTGGAAGTGGGGCCCACCCACGTGACTTCCCGGCCGTTTTCCGGCCACCGCAGCCACGTTCTCCGCCACCGCAACCACCATGTTGCTAAATTATACACACAAACACACAATTAGCTAGCTGTTTTGTTTTATTTTATTTATTAAACTTTTTTTGAAGTGTTTATTTCTCATAATTGGTTAAATAAATTGATAAAATTGGGAAGATAATGGTGAGCTGTTGGATATGAGATTTGGAGGGAAATGAAGTTAAGTTAAATGAGATGGGTTTTATTTATTTATTTATTTTTAGTTTTGGTTTGCTTTATTTGCATGATCTTGTCTAATTAAGCTTAATCATTGAATGTCTAATTTCATAATGAGGCATATTTAATGTTGTAATAACAGCATTGGAAGGAATGTATTTCTTAAAAAAACCTATCTAAAGAATAATCTATTGTGTTTTCTTTTTAATAAACATCATTGATTGTGTTGCATCATAATTATTTAAGTGTGTGCATTTTTTTTCCCTTCATTATCTGATTGTATTGAATTTAAATAATTGATGAGATTAGTCTCTAAATATTAGCTGAATTTTTATAATTATTATTTTCAAATCATGGATGTGTGTGTATATAATATATATATTAGTTTGAAATTGGTTTCAATATTGAAGCAAAATTGAAAATAATTATATTTTTGGAGAAGATTTGTATAATTTGAACTTTGGATTACATTGTGCAGACTAAAGAGAAGAGGATTCATGGGCTTGGGAGTTTTTCCTATTGAAGGAAAAAGAATACTGGGCCAATATATCTGAAGCCCATACAAAATAACTTTTTTCTTTTATTTTTTCAAAACTGTATTACTCAAATTTATTCAGTACAAAATTGAATCATAATAAATGAAATGTAGTTTTTAGTATATTGTTTCATTGATATGGTATTTGATAACATGTAATCTATTATCTATAAACTTTAACCACAAAGAACTATTTTATATTATTTTCTCAAATAATTTAATATGATTGAAATGTTTAGTTATCCGGCATAATTGTGTATCAAATGACAAATGACTAAAAGTTAATGAATTCAAATTCTCACCTTAATTATTTTTTACTTCAATCACCTTAAATATTATTGAATTAAATAAAAATTTTAATCTATGATATGATTATCTATTAACTTTCAATTTAATTTTTGAAGTTTTAAGGTTACGCTTATTATTACTTTTAAAACCTTTAATTGTCTTAACTTTGAGTTACTTTATAAACTTTATATTAAATAAAGAATAATACAAGATGCTTTTCAAAACTTTTTAGTGGATCAAACATAACGTGAAAAATAAATATTGATTTTTTTTTTTAAGTATAACAATAACATTTAGGGATTGAAAAATTGAACTTTTGACAATAAATAATGATCGATAGTACAAAATAAATTTTACACTTCTTGCATTCATTTTACACTGAATAAATTCAATTCATGATTGGGTTCGAATCATGACGTTGATATTGAACTGATTTACAACCAAACAATAAAATCATTGTATCAATGACCCTTTCGGTCTTGAGCTACTTTTCTTGTTAACCATTAAATTGGCATGTTAAACTTAGATCTAGTGCAACTAATATTGAACTTAATAAATATTACAATATTGCCTTTTTATTTTTATTTTGTTTAAAAATCATTTTCAAGTGTCTTTAATGAATATTAATAGGATTTTAGATAAAACAAATTTTTATCTTTTTTTTTCTTAAAGTGTTATTTATAATTCCAATGAACACATTTGAACTATTGACTATTTGATTACAAATATAACCAATTATAATTTTTTAAGAAGCTTGATTTGTAAGACTTTTTTCGTCAAAAACAGTGAGTAAATCAATATATAGAAATTGAACTGACAGTAAAACCCCAATTCATGATAAGAATTGATACATATGCGTTGTGTAGTTCAGAGTAAACATGATTATTAAACAAGTCCCTATCTATTTTGTCATAATATATAGTTGTGGTTCATATAACATTAAATACTAAATTATGGAAAAGCAATATCATAAAGTACAATTTTGGTTGGGAAGAAATGGTGTGGGGGACCGTGGAGATTACGTGTACAGTGCCAGAGGGTTCGCCCAGCAACTGCGTCGGTCCGACCGGCGGACCCGGTTCACACCCATGACCTTCAAAACCATACCTTTTTTTCCATTCAATTCTCCCAACTACTTTTCTTCTACTCTCCACACCTCTCTCCCACAAATAATTTCATTTCTAATATTTTATTGAATATATGTGAATATTCGAACTACTCTATGAGTGGGAAAAATCTTTCTTAATTACAACAAATAAGAAATTATAAAAAAACAACCCAAGAATATGCGTGGAATATAAAAAATTGTTACAATCTCACAAACCCTAATTTTATAAACATTTTATTCCAAATTTATACTATTTACATAATTTTTTTTTTCACTTTTCATTAGAGAATACAAAATAAATTTAACTATAGTCAATAGTGTTGTTGATGGGGATGTTTTAAATTCAAAATTATTTATTTATTTTTTATTTTTTTTTATTTTTTTTATATAATGGTTGAAGTACACTATTTCCTTTTAATTTTTTTGATTTCTTGAACCTTTCTATCTATTATATATGCCCAAATTTTTTAACCTTTCTGTTGGTCATATATACCAAAATGTCTATTAGTGACAATAAAAGTGTGAGTAGGTAAATAACCTTAAACCTCAATATTATTTGTAAAAAAAATTTCAACCTCCCAAATATATTTCGACTTTTCATTCTTCTTTAAAAGATCCAAACTTCTTTTTAATTAAAATAATTATTAAAGGTGCAAAGATTTTTAATGTCTTCCTAATCATTAAACAATTTCATGATAATTACTGTAATAATTTTTTTTTTATACAATAATATTAAGAGAAGGAAAATTCAAACTTATAATCTCACAATTACTACGTTGTACAAAATACAGATAAATCATTTATGACAATAAGTTGTGTTTAAACTTTTACCCATCTAATTGATGATATTCTTTGAAGTATGATTTACTTCAAACTGAAGAATGGATCTCGATCATTCCTTGTTTGCGAGTGATAAGAGAAACAAAAAGAAAATAGGGAGAAAAAAAAATAGTCATTGTCCCTCATTGATTAATAGTTATCCGTTAGGTATGTGATGGATACAAAAAACTTTTGGTATTCAATTTTGGCTATAAAATAGCAAAAAATGAGTCATTAATATTAATTCTTTGTGACTCCAACCCCACCCCCTTTTTTCTTTTAAAGATCAATTCTCTCTTTTATTCATCATAGGAATGATGATGAGTTCCTAATTCTTTTCCTCAACAAAAATATAGTTTAAAAAATATATCGTATAGTTTAATAATTTATGTGGTTAGGAATGAAAGAAAGTTATAATATTAATCAAATTCATAAAATAATTATAATTATGATTACTTCTTTTAAAAAATAAACAATCATAGTCAGTGATATTAATAATATTAATATATTATTAATAAAAAATACATAGTTAATTAATTAATATTATAATTTAAATATGAATATTTTAAAATTTATTTATATTTATAATTATTTTGTTAAAAACATCTATTCATTTTATATTAGTATTGAATAAATAAAACTCTTTAATTAGTGCATTTTAATCCATACGAGGTATAAAAATGAATTCAAATGGTTATATATTTTCATTATGGATTCATTAACGAGGCCCAAATACAAAAAATGGGGGTGTGAAGGCAAATGAGAGTATGGCGCCAACAGAGTCAGCCACGTGGCTCTGCATTCATGAAGCTTCAAAGACTTTTTTAATTTTCCGTGTGTAAATGAATCTCCACTAAATTTGACTTTTTCTATTAATTCAAAAAGTAGTATTTTGTCCTCTTTGACCAGGTCATCCATTTTAGTTTATCCACACTGCTCTGTTTCTTCAACGCCTATAAATCCCCCACTCCAATTCCGTTCCTTCTTCATCATCCACCAAAACAAAACCCACAAATAAAAAATAAAAAAACACTCATTTCTCAATTTATCTTTTCTGGGTTCTAATCTGATCTACCAAACACTGCCGGAAATCATGGAATTTATGACGAACAGAGCAAATCTTCAATTTACTGACGTTTCAACGGCTCTTTCCAATTTGATTCTAACATCCGAAGGAAACACTTTGGATTCTATCTTCTCCCATTGTGAAAATTCGGGATGCTCTGTAAACGACGCCGGAGATTTCGAGCCGGCAGCGGGGTCTTCGTCGTCGGTGTATCTCCGGCAGCGGGAGGTGCTGCAGAGGTTCTCTCAAGATAGAAAAGCTAATGGGTCTCGGGATCTGTTTTCAAAAGCTTACGAATTTCTGTATTCCGGTGGCGCCGGCGCCGGCGAGAGGAAGATTTACAGAGGAGTGCGGCAGAGGCAATGGGGGAAATGGGTGGCGGAGATTCGGTTGCCGCAGAATCGGATGAGGGTGTGGTTGGGGACCTACGACACGGCGGAGGCGGCGGCGTATGCTTACGACTGCGCCGCCTGCAAGCTCCGGGGGGAATATGCACGGTTAAATTTCCCGAATTTGAAGGATTTGAACGGCGATTTGGGCGCCGGCGAGTTTGTGAAATTTAGTGGGTTGAAGAAATTGGTCGATGCGAAGATTGAAGCGATTTTTAAGAAAATTAAGGGGAAGGGGAAGAAGAGTGAGAAGAAGAAGGGTTTTCGTAAATCAAGTAGTAATTTGGGTTCGGGCTCGTGTTCTTCGTCCTCATCGTCGGCGTCGCTGCCGCCGGCGGTGGTGGAATTGACGGAAAATTGGAGTTGGGAAAGGGTTTCGCCGGCGGAAGAACGGTTGTGGAGCTTTGAGGACTCGCCGGAAGCTGTTTCTATTGATTGCTCGACGACGGCGGCGGGATCGGAAACAGAGTGCTACTCATTGGAGAAGATGCCTTCTTATGACGCCGACCTGATTTGGGCCGTTCTTGCAATCTAGATTTTTTTTTTTACAGTATAAAAAATTGCTGAAATGAAAAGTTTAAAAGGTTGCTTTGAAACATCATATATTTATGACCAAACAACTTAGTCTTAACTAATGATTTCACTTTTAATTTTAATTCATATACTTATAACTTGAAGTTCTTAGTTCGGTTGTGTATGCAGTATGCTGGTGTTGTATTGGGTGGTTTGTAACTTTGTATTGCTATGATCATGGGGTGAACTTGTTGATAGATGTATACAAGTTAATAAGAATACAATTGTAATGGTTTTAAAATCTTTTAAAGACTATAGAATAAAATCGAGTTAGATAGATAATGAGTCTTTCGAGTTGGAGTCTCGGTATTCCATGTCGATTAAGATATTAGTGCAAATTTTGATTTATTCGTACGTTTGAATTTGTGATAGACTCTTTCAATTTGAATGGTCACGCTCTGACTTGTGGAGATGGATCAGTGTGTGATCCCTTTACTTTAAAGAATTTAGTTATATTGATTACTCAAATGTTAATTTATTTTGAAAAGTAACAAAACAAATAGTCATGAATTGACTTTGTTGAATAAGAAATAATAATTAAGTCCTAAACAAGACCTAAATTTGTTAACCATAAACAAGAAAGGGTATGGTTGAAAAGAAGCCGAAGTTGGGTTGGGATTGGGCTTCCTATTTTGTATTCCTTCACCATGACCTTGTTACGAGTTGGGCTAAGTTTGGGCTTCCACGAATCTTGAAAGAAAATTGCAAAATTAGGTTCGTTGAAAAAAATATTAATTTAGAAGCATTTTAAACGACCTCCATTTTTCTTTCAATTCAAACTTATAATCACTTACTTAAAATTTGAATAAATGATGAATGCTTTTTTTTTTTTTTTTTTTTTTTTTTTTTAATACTTTGTTTTAAAATTTTAAAATCAACTTGAGTTAATTTTTCGTTTGGGGTTTATTTTGACGATTGTGTTATTAGAGGGGATAAAAATAAGTATTATAGAAAGAAAAAAAAAAAAACTAGTTCTATAAACAATTATATTTATGGTAAGAATTAGTTTAGTTCTAACAAAATTCTAAGTGTATGTTGGATGGGTTTACAAACTAGGAAATAGTCTAATATATCTCTAAACTTTCAATTTCAGGTTGAATATTTATTTATTTTGAATACAAGTTGAATTGGGGTAGGAGAACTACAAATACTGATTCTAAAGATGTTGAACACATTTACAACCAAACAATAAAATTATTGCGCTACTGATCAATTTGTTTCTAAATTTGCCCCACCAATTCCCAATTAAAATTTGAGTCTCACACCTTATTTATCGTCAATTGTATTCTCTGTTTACAGATTCTCTCTAAAAATAAAGAAAGAATCCCAAAATCTATTCTCCATTCTTGGATCCTTCTCCTTGTTTCCACTCTCAGATCTACTCCCATTTCCTCCATTGATTTTCTCCAATATGCCGCCGTTTTTCCTTTTCATTTTCATCTGCTCCGCCGCCACACTCGCCGCCGGCGACCTCACCACCTGCTCCGGCATAGTCCCCATGAAGTACCGGAGCGACAAGATTTCCATTGCCGACTACGGGGGCGTTGGCGATGGCCGCACATTGAACACCAAAGCGTTTCGAGCTGCGATTTATCGGATTCAGCACCTGAGGCGAAGAGGGGGCACTTTGCTTTACATTCCTCCGGGCGTTTACTTGACTGAGAGCTTCAATCTCACCAGCCATATGACTCTCTATCTCGCTTCAGGCGCTGTTATCAAAGCTGTTCAGGTATTTGTTCTTGAATCAGAGGATTTCCCTGGTTGTTCACTGTTCATTCTAATTTCTAGTGCTTAGGATGTTATGATCTTACGTCCATGAGTAGAGGAGATAAGATACAAAATATAGAATGTTGGTCGAAAAGAACTAGGGTTTTAAGAGAGTTATACAATGGAGGCATAAAATACAGAATGTTGATTCTAATTTCCAGTGCTTAGGATGTTATCAACTCGGAACAACAATTCTTTCGTAGTTTAGTCCATGAGTGTCGAGTAGAGGAGATAACTGTTTTACGAAGGAGATTCAAAATACAGAATGTTGATCTAACTGTTTTAAGAAGGGGATACAAAATATTGATCAAAAGGAGCTAGGATTTTAAGAGAGTTTAAATGGATGCATAAAAGCTCATATACGAAAACATAAACCTAATTACATATTTTGTCTAGATAATCGTGAGAAATCTTAGTTCAAGGTACATCTCTAACCTAAGGTTTTGTTTTTGTTGGTGATTATGTATTTATGAGTGGTTTTCTAAATTAGGGGATTGGGATTTATGAGAACAAAAGTGGGTCCAGAAGGGAAATGGTGAGAAGAAGTGGTGGGTGCGTCTTTGATGAAGCTGTGGTGTGGCATGTGCATTCACTCTATAATTAAATAACATAACATGTAACTATGATTGGACCGTTGACAGGCTGTTCTTTGTCGGACTTTGATGCTTAACTTTTTATTAGAATCTGATCCCATTTTAGTTGATTGGTCAATTCCAAGTTCTGATATGCTAATTTGTGGTTATTGTTTTGCTTATCTGGACTTCAATTACAACCTAGCAACACTATTTGCCACTTACTCCAAATATCAAAACAATGCTTGCTTCCTATTACAATGATAATTACAAGCGGTCTATTAATGACCCTGTAAAAAAAACAAGTTTTTAGAGGTTATGAGTTCTAAATACATGGTGGTCACTTTGGAGTTTGGAATTAATTTTTGAGTTACTTTGACAATAAAATATAGTAGAGTCATGCATTTGTTCAGTAAAAATAGTTGACATCCTACACTGGCTTGTTATTATCTAGTGGTAGTAATTATTCGTCTCAAACCATGTCTATTTCAGCTAGCAAAAAGCAAAAAAGGGTCTATATTTTAGGCCCATCTGATATCATTTTCTTAATGTTCTATTGGAAGATATGTCAAGATTTTGAAATTAAAACTGTGAATATGTAGTATAACTAAAGTTTGACTCCTATATGATTACTTGGTTCCAATAAGCTTTCTTTTATTCTGGGTTTGTTTGCATGCCAAATTGCCAATGGATGGTCAATGTTGTTGGTGGAAGATCTTTGGACCTAAGATTTTTCATCAGTTATACTACTGTCTCAAATATCTTTTCCATGATGTAATTTGCTGCCGATGATGAAACTTGAGCAATCTTCATGAAATCTCTCTCTTTCTCTCTTTGACTAGTTGAATCCTTTCCATGCATTGTCTTAGTTTTTGTATTCATCATTTTTTTCCTAATATTCGTGACTATTCGGGCCAGTTTATGCACTCCAAACCCATAAAAAAATAATTATTAGATAAATGGCCACCATGGATCATCACCTCTTAGCTATTAAGACCCTCTTGACTACTCGGCCACTCTATGATGATTATTAAGCTTTTGTTTTTATCACTGCTTGATGGTCTAGGCTTCTTCAAATTGGCCAGTAATAGAGCCATTGCCATCTTATGGAAGAGGGAGGGAGCGCCCGGGAGGAAGATATGTAAGCTTTATTCATGGAGATGGTGTCCATGATGTGGTGATTACTGGTATGAATCATCAAGTTTTTTTTAGTATAAAGGCTGACAAACATGGTTTACTTGTGTTCCTGAACAAAGTTATGTATATTTATAGCCCGAGTAAAATTGTTGTTTTAGGTGAGAATGGGACTATTGATGGCCAAGGTGAGGCGTGGTGGAATATGTGGAGGACAGGGACTCTGCAGTTCACTCGGCCTAATCTTGTTGAATTTATCAATTCTTATAATATCATCATTTCCAACGTAATGTTTTTGAATTCTCCGTTTTGGAACATTCATCCTGTTTACTGCAGGTAAGAATTAAAGTTGTCTTCAATCTTGTAACAGCTTCATATAATTAGCTTGTATCGCGCTGAAATACCCCTAGCGTATTTGCTCGCTTCACGTAAACTAATAGAACTTGGGCGCATTGGAGAAGTTATATTTTCAACTCTTCTTTGATTTTAACTCTTTTGGGGACAATATGAAACATTTCTGCATGATAGATAATATGCAATTAATCTGCAATGGTATAGCTCTATCTTACATGTTTATTTTCTGTTGCAGTAATGTTGTTGTCAGATATGTCACAATATTGGCTCCTCGTGATTCCCCCAACACCGATGGAATCGATCCAGGTGCGTTTTTGGATCCTTTGGGACACACCATTTAGTTATTAGATTTCCCCTACCCAGTTTTGATTACAAACAAAATTGCTTATTATAAATCATGTTTGAAATTCTCATATTATTAGCTTTGTATATCCTTGAAAAGTGGAGTAACAAAACTTGTCAAACTGATGCTCATAGATTCAAGCAACAATGTTTGCATAGAGGATTCCTACATTTCTACTGGAGACGATCTTGTAGCTGTGAAGAGTGGATGGGATGAATATGGTATCGCTTATGGTCGCAGTAGTTACGACATTACCATCCGAAGAGTATCAGGGTCAAGCCCATTTGCTGGAGTTGCAGTAGGAAGCGAAACCTCCGGTGGCGTAGCAAACGTATTTGCAGAACACCTGAACTTTTACGACATGGGAGTTGGTATTAACATCAAGACAAATATCGGAAGGGGAGGGTTTATAAAGAACATAACCATATCCAATGTCTATATAGAGAATTCAAGAAAGGGTCTAAAGATTGCTGGCGATACCGGAGATCATCCCGACGACAACTACGATCCAAATGCTCTTCCAATTGTCAAGGACATCACGATTAAAAGTGTTTGGGGTGTGAATGTACAACAAGCAGGTTCTATATATGGCTTGAAGAACTCTCCATTTACTGGTATATGTCTTTTGAATATCAACCTTCGCGGTGCGACAAGACCGAGATCAGCACCATGGTCCTGCTCGTCTGTAAGTGGTGCAGCAATCTTGGTCAGTCCATGGCCTTGCTCGGAGCTCACCAGCACACAAGATGATGGTTTGTGTTCCAATAGCTTCTAAATATATGTACTTTGTATATTTCGTTCTTTAAAGTTGTGAATAAAAAAAAAACTTATGAAAATTTGGCAAACTCTTGGTATGTAATAGCTGATATTAGTGTTGTGACAATGTGGTTTTTTGTTGACATTTAGTGTTGGAAACGGTATTGTAGTTTGGGCCTTTAAAATCATATGAAAGCCCAATACATTTATGGGAAATGGTAGTATATGTCTAAAAATTGAAACTATCTCTAGGTTGTGTCTTCACTTCTTTGGCATTTAAATTTATGTCTAAAATTCAAATTTTGAGGTGAGACAAACTATTTTAGACATAAATACCCTTTTCCATATTTTGCCAAAATATTAAAGATAAATGCAATTTATATTTGAATTG
>JBBMEF010000028.1:8766643-8779039 GCA_037832685.1 Sicyos baderoa | reverse complement strand
AATATATGGTAAAAAAATGTATTTATAATATTTACATAATTTTTTTCTAAAAAGAATATAATAATTAAAAATAACTGAAAAAACATATTACTTTTATTTTAAATAAAATAAATATTATTATTTTTTATCTTCTAAATAATAAATATAAGATTCATGTTTTATTCGGGGAGAAAAATAATAAATATAAAAATAAATGAATTTTTTGAATGAAAAATAATAAATATCGGTTATATTTTAAAAAAAAAAAAAATTAGAAACAAAAAAGTTATCATTTTTTAAGAGTATTTTTATTTTATCTAAAAATATAATTATTGTATGTAATACAAAAATATAATTAAGATGAAAGTAATTTGTCTTTTTAATTTTCTTTGTAATTATTGTATTTTTTATAAAGAAAATCAATTAAACACCATAATTAAACATACAATTGATTTAGTTATCATCCTACTCAATATTTTGTTAATTTATTATCAATTCAGTTTTTTTAAAGACTAAAATTTAGAATTTTTGAAATGTCAAAGATAAAAATATTGGATTTTGAAATATAGGAACTAAAGTGAAACTTCATCAAAAGGTAGAGACCAAAAAATAAGTTTTCCGTAAATTTAAAGTATAAAAAAACATTTGAGCGAGTCTTGGGCTTCACATTTTGTACTCTGTCGGCTATTGTGTGTGTTTTTTTTTTAAATAAAAAATAAAAAATCACTGTCGGCTGTTGTAGTCTAGGCTAAATTTGGGCTCATTCAGGAAATCCATCTGAAAAGAAAATTGCAAAACTAATGAACATTTTTTTTAGTACAAACTAATGATAACATCTAAGCTATATGGCAATTTGAAATGGGTATCAACAAGAAATAAATGACTATTCCCAAAATACCCTTTTCAAATGATGAACTAAAAAAACATACAATATACCATAAATTAAGGAGCAAAATCCTCTCCTACATATTAACTTCGGTATTAATATCTAAAACTATGTTAAAGGATTCGATCCTAAAATAGTACATATGGGAACGGAAGAATAAATACTTATTTTTGGGATTCAATCTTATTTTCTGATACAATAATATTGGGGAAGGGAGATTCGAACATGTAATCTTATGGTTACTAGATCATACAAGATACCTATAAAGTTATACTATTTTAACTCGAGATTCAATCTTATAAATTTAATATTAATAATAACTTGATATTAGTAGAAATAACCAAAGAAATGGTAAGAAATGCGAGATGAGATCTCTTGAGGTTGAGATCGACAGTTACTTGAGGAAGTGAAAAGTATTGAAAATAAAGATATTGAGAGGATTGGCTTAGAAAGAAGACAAAAACACAAAATGATTCCATCCAAAAGCGACTTAAGAGATAAAAAAGAAAAATGATTTCCAGTTTATATAATGAGCTATTTGAGTGGAAAAACATGATAAAATAGTAATAATTAAAATTGAATATTATTAAAATGTCATGAATTGATAAGGATGACAATTTATTTAAAATATTGTTCATTTTAAATATATAACCTTATGATTTTGTTTTATGGTTTCACCTAAAAAGCTTCACATCAATGAATATATTTATGATCGTTTACTCTTCTCATCAATGTGGAATACTTTGTTTACATTCAAAAAATAAATAACTTCCGAATATATTAGAGTAAAAAACAAGAAACACTATCCAAATCCAAAACCAAAACTTAAAACTAAATAATATATATAATACATAACACCTACCGAAACCCAATATTGAAGACTTCTCAAGATCTATATATAATAAATTAGTTTAAGATTAATTATTTGAATTAATTGATGATTTAATATAATTTAACATAAAATCAAAGTAAACTTTTTTTAATTCAATGCATAAGTTCTATCTCAAGCATGACTCGAACCTCAACTTTCTCATTATATTAATAATTATATAAAACCAAAGTTAACAACTTCAACCAATTAATCCATTTAACCTAATTAATAATTTATTTATAGTATATATTATTTATTTGTATCTCTTTCATATGTATCTTTTTATTTTAAAATGCAATAATTATTCATTAAAAAAATTATTTTTATTTAACTAATTATTTTTTGTTTATTACTAATATATATTTTTAATCAAAAAATTTATTCTAAATATCTAAATTTGTTTATTATTTTCATAACAAATATAAAAAAACTATTAAATATCAATTTTTTTATTTATTTTTTTTCATTTGGTCAAACATAATTTTATTATCACCCTCTTGTCTTTCATTTTCCTCCCACATAAACTTATTCCCACAATGTGACACTATCGTGATTCTCAACTCCATTTCCATAATTATCATTAACAATTCCACAACTCCTTTGTATTCTTCTCACTGTATTACTATTCACTTCCAGATCCAAACCCCCTTTCCCCCATCTTCTTCTTCCTCAAATCCACTAAAATCCTCCAAAAAGCGTCTCTCCACTCCTTTCCCTTTGTTTTTGTCCCATTTCTCCAAGATGCTGCAATTTCCCCTCTTCCTTTTCATCTACTCAATCACCCTTTTGCCCTCTCCACTCGCCGCCGCCGCCGATCTCGCCACCTGCTCCGGGATAGTCCCGATGAAGTCCCGGAGCGACAAGATCTCCATTGCCGACTTCGGGGGAGTCGGCGACGGCAGCACATTGAACACCAGGGCGTTTCGAGCCGCCATCTATCGGATTCACCATTTGAGGAGAAGAGGGGGCACTTTGCTTTACATCCCTCCGGGAGTTTACTTGACTGAGAGCTTTAATCTCACTAGCCACATGACTCTGTATCTCGCTAAGGGCGCTGTTATCAAAGCTGTTCAGGTATAATTCTTCTCCGATTAGTGATTTGTGTGGTTGAGTAGTGGGATTTGTGCCTGATTTTTCGATGTCGATTCTAGTGATTAGGGCTTGTTTGTTTGGTAATTCTGATATTGAGTTTGTCTTTTATGTTGGTGATTATGACTGGTTTCTAAATTAGGGGATTGAGATTTATTTGAACGAAGTGAGGAGAAGTAGCTTAAGGCATTAGTGTACGCTTAATGACAAAGAGGTAATAAGTTTGAATCCTCCTCTAATTATTCTAGAATTAAAACAAATTATTGGTCCAAAAGGGTCAATAAGAGAAGTAGCTTAATGAAGTTAATGTATGCCTAAAAATCAAGATGTCATAAACTCGATTCCCACTTAAGTTGTTTTAGAACTAAAAAAAATGTGGGTTGTTTGAATCTCCATCAATTTTTGTAGAACTCAAAAGAAAAATCGTGGGTCTGGAATGATCAATAAGATTAGTAGCTCAACACCAATAATGTGAGCTTAATGATGATCATGAATTTGAATCCTTCACCCAATTATTGTAAAACTAAAAGAAGATGGTGGGTCCGGAAGGGAAATGGCAAGAAAGTAGTGGGTGGTTCTTTGATGAAGCTGTGACATGAGCATTCACTCTAAATTAATATCAAAACATATAATTATGATTGGACCGTTGACAGGCTGTTCTTTGTCGGACTCTGATGCTAAATTTTTTATTAGAATATGATCCCATGTCAGGTTTTGATTAGTCAATTTAATGATATTAAAATGCTTATAAGTCACCATAATTTGCGGCATTTTAGTTGATTGGTCAATTCATTGATCTTGCAATGCTCACAAGTGACTATAATATGCGGATTTGGACAACAATTTCAGTCCAGTAACACTGGTTGTCACTTAGTTGAAGTATCTAGTGTGTAAACCATGTCAAAACATTGGTTGCTTCTTATTATAATGGTGGTGAGAAATAGTAATTACTTGTCTCATAGTATGTCAATTTCTTTAAAACTCGAGGACACAGTAATACAACCTATAGAACAAATCCTGTTTAAGTAAGGCCGTCACACTATGTCGATTTCAGCTAGCAAAAAGGATAAATTGGGTTTATTTTGATTTGCTTGATGGTCTAGGATTCTTCAAATTGGCCAGTAATAGAGCCGTTGCCATCTTATGGAAGAGGAAGGGAGCGTCCTGGGGGAAGATATGTAAGCTTTATTCATGGAGATGGTGTTCATGATGTGGTGATTACTGGTATGAATCTTCAAGTTCTTTTAAATATAAAGGCATTTGCATTTCATGGTAAAAGTATGAGTAAAATTGTTGTCTTAGGTGAGAATGGGACTATTGATGGCCAAGGTGATGCCTGGTGGAATATGTGGAGGACAGGGACTCTGCAGTTCACTAGGCCTAATCTTGTTGAATTTATCAATTCTTATAATATCATCATCTCCAACGTTATGTTCTTGAATTCTCCGTTTTGGAACATTCATCCTGTTTACTGCAGGTAAGAATTAAAGTTATCTTCAATCTATTTACAGCTCCATATAATTGCTCTATATAATTGCCTGTATCCTGCTGAAATACCCCCTACAATGTTCAGCATATTTGTTTTAGCCAAACAAACAGACATTTGGCTTAATTTGCAAACGATGGAGTAACCGATAGAATCTAGATCTATCTATTAGCAAACCATGACGAACATACATGATAAGTCAAGTGATTTGAGATCTCTCAAGCCCTATTTCTCATACAATTCAAAGATACTTCCTCACTAAACAACTCTCGTGGTTTATAACCACTTTATGTAACTAACTCTCTAACTAATTGCATAAAAGCCTTTATACTATTCTTTAATATTCTTAAGGCCCAAACCTATCAGTAACTTGATGGTCAAAGGGTCTTAAGCGATTAAGTAATTAAGATGTGATGATGAGTTCAATTCATGATGGTCATCTACCTAGAAATTAATTTCTTACGAGTTTCTTTGACATCCAAATGTTGTTGATTTAAACATATGTTTCGTGACAATTGTCGGAATGCGTAAAAGCTGGCTTAGACAGCTTTTCGTGATTAATCTGCAGTTGTGTAGTTCTGTATCTTACATTTTTATTTTCTGTTGCAGTAACGTTGTTGTCCGATATGTCACAATATTGGCTCCTCGTGATTCCCCTAACACCGATGGAATCGATCCAGGTATTCTTTTGGATTCTTCAGGACTCATCTTGTAATTATTATAAACCTTGTTCAAACTTTTCATAATATTAGCTTTGTATATCCTTGTAAGTTACTAAACTGGCAAACTGATGCTCCAGATTCAAGCAATAACGTCTGCATAGAAGACTCCTACATTTCTACCGGAGATGATCTTGTGGCTGTAAAGAGTGGATGGGATGAATATGGTATCACTTATGGTCGCAGTAGTTACGACATTACCATCCGAAGAGTTTCGGGATCTAGTCCGTTTGCTGGTGTTGCAGTAGGAAGTGAAACCTCCGGTGGAGTGGCAAACGTACTTGCAGAACACCTGAGCCTTTACGACATGGGAATTGGTATTAACATCAAGACGAACATCGGAAGGGGAGGGTTCATAAAGAACATAACCATATCCAATGTCTACATGGAGAACACACGAAAGGGTCTAAAGATTGCTGGTGACACCGGAGATCATCCCGACGACAAGTTCGACCCTAATGCTCTTCCAATCGTCAAAGACATCACAATTAAAAACGTTTGGGGCGTGAATGTACTACAAGCAGGTTCTATATATGGTTTGAGGGACTCTCCATTTACGGGTATATGTCTTTCAAACATTAACCTTCGTGGTGCGACGGGACCGAGATCGATACCGTGGACATGCTCGTATGTCAGTGGTGCAGCTCTCTTGGTTAGTCCATGGCCATGCACGGAGCTCACCAGCACACAAGAGGATGGTTTGTGCTCCAACAATTTCTAATATATTTACTTTGTATATTTTGTTCTTTAAACTTATGGAAATTCCACTTTCTGAGTTTGTAATAGTTATATCCTATTTGTATGGCAAATGTTACTGATGATGTTCAATATCCCAATGGAAATTGTTGAGTTTAAATTATTATTGAAGAAAATTCAAATATCATCCATGATGTAGTTTTTTTTGTATTAATGAAAGTCAACTGATTTATAATTAAACAATGAAATCACTGCGTCACTTACCCATTCAATTATTATTATTAATTTTTTATTGACAAACAACAGATTTGAATTCCGTGAATCTCATAATTGATGGTTGTTTTGTAGGAGTAAAAAATAAACCCCCAAATCAAATAAATGTCAAAACTTAAAAAAAATCATAGCATTGACAAAAAAAAAAACATAATTATTATTGAACTGTACTATTAATCTCAGTTAAGACGAAAACTAAATAGCGAACAAGAGTAGATTAGATGAATCAATATATAAAAATTATGGGTTCGAATCTCTCACCCTTAATAATTATATTTAAAAAAAATAGATGAAAACTAAATATCAATTTTAAGGATATAACTCTTGACTAAAGGCAAATTTTGGGTCAGCCTCTTACTTTTTATTTTTTATATCACTGTCAAAATTGACACCAACTCGACCAATCAATATAAGAAGAAAAAAGGTTGGATTAAAAAATAAAAGAAAAAGAAGACCAAAACGTTGAAATTGATTTTTTTCAAAATTGAATTGATTGCTCAAAAAACAAAATTGATGGTCAAAGTGATTGGAATTAAACTGAACTAATTAAAAATCTACAAAACTATACAAACAAAATTACTATATTTTTATCGATTAAGATTTTTTTAAAAATAAAATAATAAGATTTCATTTTCTTAGTAACATCGATATACATTAAAATATTGAAGAATTTTTATTCAAATAAAAAGTAATCGTTCTTATTAGTTTGGAGTGAATTTTCATTCACAATAAAATAAATGGGGATATAACAAAAATTCGCAAAAAAATTGCATCTATATCACAAAATTGAAAACAATTGCACATTTACCAAAAATGAAAAATGGCCTATTTGAAAAGAGTGATCGAGTTCAATCAATGTTAATTGATTGATTCAATCAAATAAAGGTGATGAAGTTCAATCACTTAGGCCATGTTTGATAACTATTTGGTTTTTGAAATTTATGACTATTCTCACTCAAATTTCCTACCATGTCTTCCATCCTTCCTATCATATATCCATCTTTCATTAAAAAGTAAGAAAATACTAACCAACTTTTAAAAACAAAAACAAACTTTTGGAAGCTATTTTTTTTGTTTTTAAAAGTTGGTTAGTGTTCTCCTACTTTCTTAAGGAAAGATGAATATATTGTAGGTAGGGTGGAATACATTGTAGGGAGTTTGGGTGAGAATAAGCTTAAATTTCAAAAACTAAAAACAAACAACCAAATGGTTATCAAACGGGGCATTAACAAACTGATTGAATACCATCAAATATTGCTGATTGAGTTCAATCACTCAGAATTTATATCAACTTTAAGGAGAAATAGGTGTAAACTAATTTTTGATAAAAATGTACTATAATTCTAAATAGGAGTCCTAAAATTGATATAAAGTACAAATTCTCTAAAATTAAAATAAATGTGTGTTTTTTTTATAAAAAAAATGAAAGTGTAAATGTTTTGTGGGTTGGGCCTTGAAATGGGCCAACATATTCCACCTTTTTTGGGCCTAAATGGGGCGGAAGTTTAGTTCATTCTTTGAGTTTGGCGCGAAAGTTAGGTCTTTGATTTAGGGTTTTGTTTGATTTGGGGGTTTTTGTGGTTGGTGTTAGCAATAATGGGTTCTTCTTCACCTCCATCGAAGCGCAGGCGTACGAATCTGAGTTTGGACGACGCCTTTGAGACCTTACTAGCAACATCATCATCTTCCTCGTCGGCTAACAGATCGTCCCCTGTCGTCGTTTTCGCTCACGGCGCCGGAGCCCCGTCTTCTTCCGAATGGATCATCAGGTCATTCCCTTTTCTATTTCTTCGTCTTCTTCGCTTTCGTATTTCCATTTTCCCATTGCCTCCCACGATTTCCTTCTGGTGCTCATAATTCGGGCTTCAATTTGGACCAAATTGGGTATGATTTCTTTTCTTTTGGGGAAATTACCTTTATGTAATTTCAATTTGGTCCATTAATTTTAAAATGGAATACCTTCTATTGTGGCTGACATTCAATGACATTTCAATAATGTGCGTTATACTTTAAAAAAAGAACAATAATAATAAAAATAAATTCATGTGAAATATATTGAAATTTAAAATTAGCATAATCATTATTTTAGTTAAGTTATGTAATAAACATTTTTGTTATTTCAGTGACTAAAATAAATATTATTAAAAGGGTTTAATTTTGAATATCCTTTTTAACTTCACGGTCACAAGTTCGAGTCTGGAATCCGTATTTGTCCCCCTCACCCAATATCTGTACTCAAAAGAACCAAATTTAAACTGACTGAATATATATATATATATATATATATATATATATATATATATATATTTTCAATAAGAAACAATTTCATTAGTATATGAAATTATAAAGAGATTACAAAAGGGTCTCCAACTGTTTATAAAACTATTATACTTAAAAAAATAAATAAATTCATATGAAAACTAAAATATTTTCTTCATCAATATATAATTACCATAATCATCATTTTAGCAACAAACAATTTTGTTTCAGTTTTGATATAACACCAAATTGAAACTAGACCTAGATTAAAAAAATGTGTATATATATTTTTTTTGTTTATAAGAAACAATTTCATTAATATATGAAATTATAAAGAGATTAAAAGGGAGAGAGTTTACACGAAGATATGGTAATTGGGTATGCTTTGGCTTTAGTGCTGTAAATGTATCCGTGATTGATATTTAAGTTGCAAACTCTTAGCCAAAAAAGATATTTAAGTTGCAAACATTTATAGGGATAAACCATTATGGAGTGGCTCAATTGGTCAAAGAGGGCCTTGTGGTGCATAAGGTGATGGATTCAATCCATGGAATGTCCCGTGACATTAGTCGAGGTGCGTGAAAGCTGGCCCAGACAGTCACGGATATAAAAAAAAAATCATTTATAGGGATAGTTGATCCTTGAGTTTTGCTGCTACAGTTTACTGGCTGTGTGTTTCTCTGTATGGTGGTTCATCTTTAAGTGTTCATTGTTTCTAGCTGAATTTATTATCCCCATTGAGTAGAATAAGCAAGCTTGTTACTGTTTTATCTATTTTTCTGCATTTAACAATGTTTTCTAAGCCATTTCTTATCTCTTATTAGAGATTTGAATCTTTGCAGTATGGTTTGCTTTTATCCAGTTAAACATCGTTGACCAATTAGTTGACTTTGTGAAGTCTAAAATTTGTTGATTTCATCCAGATGGAAAGATATGTTAGGCAAGGCACTGAATGCTGTTGAAGTTGTCACCTTTGACTATCCATGTGAGTACTTAACATTTAACACTGCATTGGTATAAGAACATAATGAATTTCTAATTTGGTTGTATCTTTCAATTATTTTTCTTAATTTTGAGTTTCACTTGACAGATATTTCTGGTGGAAGGAAATCTCCTCCCAAGGCAGATAAATTGGTTCCATATCATGCAGAAATTGTCAAAAAGGCGATCGCAAAGTACCCTGGACACCCTTTAATCTTGGCGGGTAAATCGATGGGATCGAGGTAATAATCTTGTTTCTTTGACTTTGGTCATTCACGAAATCAACTTCTACTCAGGTGTTTTTTTAACAAGCATTTTGTTTTCTTGAGAAGTATACTGATATCTTATGCAAATGAATGAAAATCTCCAAGGTGGATTTGGGACCAGCTCATTTCTTACTTTTGGATTCTTAAAGAATAATAATAATATAAAACTATGCAACATTCATTCATAATAATTTGCAATTTTCTGTTGGTTTGATGTGGTTTTCACTTACTTTTTTTTTTCATTTGCAGAGTAAGTTGCATGGTAGCTTGTGAGGAAGACATTAATGCATCTGCAATAATTTGCTTGGGGTATCCCTTGAAGGTTTGAGATTATTTATGCAGGTTGTAGGGTAAATAAACTGCTTTTGAGTTTGGTTTTTGTTGCATCTATTGAGCATATATACTGACAAGTATGGTCACAACATTCCTGGGACAATCTCAACTTTTCCATAAGGAACTTTAATGGGTAAACAAACTTGACTAATAATATATGTTGGTGGACTCATGCCTCAAATTTAAGTGTTCACAGTCATTAGCCATCTTTACGGGCTTGTACGACCTTTGCGGGTAGAAATGCAACGAATGCGACATTTGACTCTATTCGATTGAAGCTTCGGCCAATTAATCATGTAAAGTTGATTTTTTAGGGCTTGAAAGGGGGTGTGCGAGACCAGACGCTACTGCAGGTTACCATTCCTATCATGTTTGTACAGGTACACCTCTTCTTTACGCAATTTAACTCGATCAATAATTTAGGCTTCATTAGATAACCAAATGATTAAAAATGATATTATCTTCTAGAAGAATTATGCTCGATTGATTAAAACATATATCCTCGACAAAGAGAGTTGAATCTTCTTACGCCTGAATCCCGCATCTTCTATGGCAGAGTAATATTATTGCTTTGGTCCTACTCTGGTTCCATGAGGGAACATTATGGACCACTTCAAGTTAGATGAAAGTTTACTTTTTGGCACCTGAGCCATTTAACTATTGCTACGCTTTGTTCTAAATGGTTGTTGATTGAAGCACTGTTCTATGAATTTCGTGTGATGTACATTGTGATCGATCGACGATGATGTTGATCGAAAGTAGAATTTTAAGTTCCAATCATATCGGTTGTGCCATTCAGGGTAGCAGGGATGCTCTGTGTCCATTAGAGAAGCTGGAGGATATTCGAAAGAGGATGAAATCAGTCAGCGGGTTGCATGTGATCGATGGCGGCGACCACTCTTTCCAGATTTCAAAGAAGTACCTTCAAGGCAAGGGTTCGAGTAAAGACGAAGCCGAAAACCTTGCTGCTCAGGCCCTTGCAACTTTTGTTTCTGGGTGTCTTGGATGGCTCTAGCGAAAGCTTCTTTCGCTGTACAAATGTGTCTTTTAGACGTTGTTTTGTAAAATAAACGGTTGTAATATAAATTTGCCATCTTGACAAAAATGAACATTTTATAAAGGGGTTTAAGTTGTATTTTTAATCTATATTTTTATGTAATATTTCCTTAAAATAAATGCATAAAATGCATAATTTGGTTTTTATTATATCAGTAAGAAAGATAGTGATACAAAAGTTTTATTTGAAACAGAAAATAGATAAAGTAGGAGTGTCATAAATGGTCTTATTTATGGAACATAATAGATCTTTACTTTTGGTCACTTAATTCTTAGCAGTTGTAGTTTGAAGCCATATTATCTCATTCACTTCAATCTAGTAACCTTCATTCTCCTTTCAGTTCTGCAAAAACAGGCAAAAGAATTAGAGAAATTACAAATAAAAACAGAAAATGTTTAGAATAATGTAGGAGAAAAAAACTTGCCTTCCTTTTGTGACACTCATCGTCACTGCTATCACTGCTGTGGTCCGAGAAGGCTTCCTTAATCTTGTGCAGAAAACCCCCTTCTTTCTTTTTGCGATGTTCCTTCTTCTTCGGCCCTGCAGGCTTGCCGTGCCCGGCGGCACTGCCATGGCCCGTGTGGCCATGTGCCTCCGGACCATGGCCGTGATGGTGGCCTTGGAAGACACCTTTAATCTTGTCGGTCACGTGGCCGAAGCAGTGGTCTTGTTGGTGTTGGTCGTGCTGGCTGGGCTGAGCTGGTTTGCAGCATTGCTGAGAGGCCATGGATGCAAAAATTGGAGCTTTTGTTTTTAAATGTTGGAAGGGGTTTGGAAGGCTTTTATACTCTTTCAAAAGTGGAAATGAAAGTGAAACACATACTATTTGGATATATTCTCTTTTATTTTTATCTTTTAAGAAATAAATTTTTGTGATTCATTTTTTATTTGATTGGTACACGTCCACGAATATATATATTGTTTTGTTTCAGAATATTATAAAGGTAACTTTGAAATACAAGCACTAATTAAAATAATATTTTCTCAAAAAAAAAAAAATTAAAAGAATATATTTTCATTGGAAATATTTGTACCATATATTTTAATAAATGCTTCCATTATATTCATAGAGGTGATTCTATAAATTAAAGTTTATATGTTTCCAACAACATATTCTTAATTTCTTTTGTTAATCAACTCATTTTTTGTTGGAGAGTTCTTTTTCGATAGGGATCGTAACATATAACTTTATATTTACTAAGTGTTGAACCTATGTTGAATATATGCTAAAGAAGTTAAGACAAGTCTACATGCCATTCACATTCCTAGACGTCTTCAGCTCAAAGACAAACAGATTAAATTCTACATGCTGATTGGTTCCTAAAACAAGCAAACATTCAAGGATCTACATGCTTTAATTAAAACCTAAAGCAGTTCAATTCAACCGAAGCATTACCAGGGAATCAATCAAACAAAGAAGAGCTTGCAGTTAAAACAGTTAAAGCAGCAAAACAGAATTGACAGTTCAATACAAGTAAAGCAGTTAAGAAGTTAAAGCTTC
>JBBMEF010000028.1:8746199-8758044 GCA_037832685.1 Sicyos baderoa | reverse complement strand
TTTTTTGAAATTAATTAACCGACCGACCGTCGGTTTTTAAAGGCTATTAACCGACACCGACCGACTACGGTTGAAAATCGACCGACCGACCCAAAAACGGTCGGTTTCGGCCGGTCGGATCGGTTTTCGGATAATGTATGAACACCCCTAGAATCTAGAGTATTTCCCTTGCAACTACTGTAACTCAGAGATAAAGTTCTGAATAAAAAGCCAAGACCACAGGGAAGAAACCTAAACCACCTTAATTTGTGCAAATGCTAAAAACTTGCCTAAACAGTTCGAGAAAGAAAGCCCAGGACGGGTTCGCTGTTATAACGGTTGATAATAACCATTTATAAGCCAAAAAGAGCATATCTTGAGTGGCATGCTATAGGGACCAGTAACAAAGAGATTATGAATTTATGAGTTCAAATCCTCCATCCTAAATGTCGTTGAGTTCGAAAAAAGACGATAACCATTTATAAGACTGAAAAGGGAAGTAAGCATACCAATAGAGGAGAGAAAGAAGAGTGAGACTGCACATTTTTAACATCGCTCTATTCTTCATCCTATATTTACCAGGCCACATCCATATAAACAAAATTTGAACAAAAAGTTAGAAAAGTAAAATCACTGATTCTGTAGCACATAGAGGATTCAAGACTCGTCTTTTTCCAAGTCTAGAACAGGTGAGGATGTTGAGTTTTGAGCCTCCTGAGATTTCCTTAGAGCGCCTCTCAAACCCAACACAATGAATAAATTTGTTAAGGCGAGAAGCGATTCAACCCCTCCATGTAACCAGTCAACATTAGACAAGGAAGTTCCATATTGGATCTTTTCTGTTCCAAGAGAGAGTAAACAATTGGAATGCAGGCAATTTGGAGATCTTAAACAAAAAGCAATATGAAAAGAAAATGTTGAATTACCATATATTGCAGCAGGAACTGCACATTTGCAAAATCAAGTATTTAGTTAATAGGCATTAGGATAAAGATTTCATTCGACAAAGAGTAACAACAAAAGAAAGTAACTGACATTGATACGGATATTAAGAAGGAAAAACTACTGCATCTCAAGCACTTCCAGAGGCATCTACACTCGCAAACTATTTCCAGAAACCGCCAAGCTCTAACAAAGATCGAGGTTATATGTTTTAACCAGTCGAGCTATGCTAAAAGCGGGGGATAGGGAACCATTAACCTTAACTATTGACTGTGAGTTAACCATCATGGGGTAGCCCAATTGGTCATGAAGGGCCTTGGGGTGCATAAGGTGATGGGTTCAAATCCCATGGTGGCCACCTACCTAGGAATTAATTTCAAATGTTGTAGGGTCAGGCGGTATGCCCCGTGACATTAGTCGAGGTGCGCTTGTGCACGCAAGCTGGCCCGGACAGTCACGGACATCAAAAAAAAAAACTATTGACTGTGAGTTCATAAATGGTTCTGTGAAAAGATCTCCAAAATGTTATCCTATTCCTACCTAACTAAATAAAAATTGATACATAACTAGCCATTACTATGTTCGGATACAAAAAAATATCCTCATACGTATATAAGTGATGACAACTATTTCGATTGTATGAAGCAAAGTCATGAGGGTGTATGTCCAAAATGGACAATATCATCCAATGTGGAGATTCGGGTATAGTAGTTATCCTTATCATACTAGCAATATTTCGAACATTCATCCTAAATCCTAATAATGTTTTGGTCAAGGTTAGAACGCTTTAAGTAGTCCAAATATCCATTAAACCTAATGTAACACATGAAAAAAAGTGGTAATTCATAAACCCACATGCCAGAGTAAGTTAAGAAGTAAATAAACAGAAGAAATGAGATGGAAAATGGGAACTGACCGGTAGCAGCCACGAAGACGAGCAAGAAGTAGAAGCCGAATAGGGTGAGCTTGGGAGCGGTGTTTGATTTGGTGATGAAGAACAAGAAACCAATGTAAGGAATTAGAGAAAATGCAAAAATGAGTGAGGCTATGCTCTGAGAATCGATGCTGGGCGGCCATGGATATTCCACCACGCAACTAGAAATTGCTCCACAGATAACCCCATTTCTCGCAAAGCTTCTCTTTCTGGGAAAATGGAGCTCAATCCAAATCCTGCGTTTTGGGATTGTTCCCAAATTGGGCGAACAAGAACTCGGAGAAGAAGTTGAGATGAATGGGGAGATTGGAGGTTGAGGAAGAAAACACAGATTATGGGTTATCATCATCATCGTCATCTTTGGAACGAAATTGGGATTTTCAGCTCCTAATTATTAAGCTCTCTACAAGGAGATTGCTATGCCATGGTTGAAAGGGGATTATGGAACTTAGTGGAATCGATGAAAGTTGTATGAAAATTTTTATTGGATTTTTTTTTTTTTTTGGAGCAACTACATCCGAACATTGGGCCAAAACTTTAGTGATATTTGTGACCGTTTGGGCACACGATTATCATGAATTAAACTCATCTCTTATCTATATATTTTAATTTTTTTTTTAATTAAACAATATTTTTTATAGATAATATAAGATGTTATCACAATTTCAATACCTTTTGACTTCTTTTTGATAAAATAATATTGAGATAAGAGAGATTCTAATATGTAATCTCATAGTTACTAGTTTGTAAGAGATGTCGAGATATGTTCTTGTTGGCTATTTCTTTTTAACTTCTATAAATGGTTTAGTTAAAAAAAATATTGATTAATCTTCGGTTACATTTTAGAAATGCTCATTCAATACTTTCTAACAAGCACCCTCATTAAAGAAATAATCAAAAAAAAAATCAAAACTACTAAACTACAGAACATTTGAAACGTGAAACTATTTTGGGAACACTGCTTAAGAAGTAAGAAGCTTCATTCAAAGTATGGAACAAATTTGAAATTCGCATTAATAAAAATCACGAGAAACAAGAGACTGATCGCAGCTTGGTGGAAAATTAAAGCCCATATACATATGATATGATACATCAATTCCATGATTCGTCACTGCCATTAATATAGTTTACCTGCCCCACACATCATAAAAATATATATAAACGAGAATTTGACGAGTACTATCGAAAGAATCAGTAGTACAAAGCAAATTTTTGGTTGGTTTAGTGACACGATTGATTATCTGATTTGGAGTTAATTCATTCTTATTCTATGGTCATAGATTCAATCCTATTAAAGAATATGGAGTCCCATCTCAAAATCAATTAGCTATAAGGGGGAGTATTCCATATCTCTTATAAATGAGTTGTAGAATCTTCATCTTTCCAATGTGGGACAATTGCCACAAGGTGAGTATTTCCAACATTCTCCCTCAAGATGGAGGCAATATCGAGAAATGCCATCTTGAACTAGATTCTAATTCGAATTTGTGGACCGAAAGACCCGCTTTGACTTACTTTTTGCTAGGGTCGGATTCGAACTTTGGGATCAAATACCCGCTTAAGCTTATGTCTGCTTGGATGGGGTCCACACCCACTTTAGAATTCAAAGCATTTTAGGTTGGATCGGAATTTAAGGTCATTACCCACATTAAGCTCTGATATCATATTAGAGAATATGAAGTTGCCCTCAATTTGGAAACGACATGCTTAAAAATATAAATAAATGAATCTATATCAATAAGCAACAACAACGATAATTAAAAGTTTAGAGAAGAGAAGTTGACACCAATTTTATACCGGTTCATCCAATGATGGCTACTTCCAATTCTCTGTTACCAATTGCAGGTTCCACTATATTCTCTTTTTTTTGAAAAGAAAATCAAATAATTAAGATTGGGGCGCAAATTCATAAATATGATATATATATAAGTTAACATCTTACAAAGAAAGAAACTGAATATACAAAAGAAGAAAGAAGTTTAATTGTTAAAAGTAATTTATAAAAACTAAAAGAAATTTAGAAATCCTAAAACGCTCCTTCTTCTCAAGCACAAGAAATACCAACAGAAGTGGGCGCCGCCGTGAACCTCTCGGAAGCAGTCCGCCGGACCAGGGAAGCAATTTCCGGCGAGAATCCAGAAATCGAATTCGCCTCATCTCCGTACACCACGTAGAACCCAGCCTCAGATTTTTCCGAAGCCCCGAAGCTAGGGCTCGAATTCGGCTTCTGCCGGAAAACCGACCGGAGAAATTTGTGCAGAGACCTCGAAATCTTGGAGGGGCGTTTCGACGGCGGCGGCGGCGGAGGAGGAGGAAGAAGGCAGCGGCCGGGTAGATGCGGCATGGAGAGGGTTCTGGAAGCGATTGCGGAATCGAGTTGGCGTTTGAGGGAATTGAGTTCGAAGGAATCGTAGAGGGAGCTTCCGCAGTCCCAAACCACGGCGGCGGTTCGGGAGGATTTCGATTTCTCCATTTTTTCCGGCGAGGAAACAGAGGTGGTGGTGGTTTTAATGGGTTTCCACTCTGATTTGGTTTCGATTTCAGAGATCCGTTCTTTGAATTTATTTCCATTTGCCTTCATTGACTTTCATTCAACCTCCTCCATCACAAGTAATTAAAGTCTCCTCTTTATTAATTCATTCTTTTTCTTATTAAAAAAAAAAAAAAATCCTGCCTTTTCCAATTTACTACATTAATTCATTCAATCCGATCGGTTCAAAATTCGAAGTTTTTGTAATATTTGTGTTGGATAAATTAGGGATAATAGTTTATTTGAATTTAAATTTAAAATGAGAAGATATCGAAAAAATGAATTATTATAAACAAGTTATTAAAATTAAGCAATTATAAATATAATTAAAAATGAAAAATTATTTTTAAATAGTTAGAAATGAAAATTTTATTTTGAGTGATTACAATATTTGAAAATAGTTTTTTTTTTTTTTTTAAGAACTAGTTAGTAAATCTTCATTTTTTAAATCACCACAATGCCTAATCCAGTCTATTTTTGGTATCAATTGCTTAAAAAATAAAGTTAAAAGAGATTTAATATTTACTTAAAATTGGAAGAGTCCAAAATGATTTTTATATATAAATATATAAAGGTATACTCAATTTACATCTGACGATAAGTTTTTAAATTTACAACTATTGATTTTTCATAATTAAAAAATTGTAAATGAATTTTTCTCGCAAAATAATTTAAAATGTTTGGATATACGATGTTTTTCTTTCTTTTCTCTTTTGTTTTTGTTTGTTTGTTTCTTAAGCTTCAAGCTTGACCTTTTAAATGGAATCGTGGCAGAGAAGTGGGAACCAACTTAGGTAATTTGCTTTTTGACGAAGCTTATAATTCCCAAATAATAATAATTAAATAATTAAAAATATTTAAATCAAAAACTGATATAGAGAGATTTTGTGTCAACATTCCGCGTCTAAAGGAAAATTAGAACATATTAATTCTTTAGAATATATTATTTTAGAGAGTCTAATTTGTTTATTACTTCTTCTCTCTGCATGTGATGCATGTGAAGACGTGTGTTTTTGTCTACTTTTCTTTCGTATTATATCATATGCTTAATTTGTTGAATATTATGAGACAACGTTTTCCACTTTTGTTTTATTTTAGAACTAAATAAGCATTTTAAATTATCTTTAAAATCAAACAAATGTTTCATTAAGGTGCACGTTTGACCCTAATATAAAATTCTAATTCAAGATATGTATAATTTGAGGTGGTATTGATATTGATATTGATATGAATATTTGAAGTTGAGAAACGATGTTGAATTTATTGTAAAAATATTCTTGTGCATAGGTATTTTTATAAATATCATAAAAATGAAATCTAAATTTCAAAATATGAGTTAAACTTCTTGGCATTAAGTAGTTGTTGAGCAAACAAAGTTGTCCCACATCGTTAAGATTAGAGAAAGATCTTGTGTATTTAAGAATGGGGCAACACCTCCATTGATATGAGGCCTTTTAGGAGATGCCCAAAAACAAAACCATTAAGGGTGATTCCCAAAGTGGACAATATCATATCAATATGGAGATTTGTGGTTGTTCGTTGTCCCTAGCATTAGTAATTAAAAAGAAAAAGAAAAAAAAGTTAACAAGAGACTTACTAAAATCACACTATTTGTACATAGACGAAAGGTATTTTGAGCTAACGAAAAAATAGAAATAATTGGTGAGCGTTTTTGTTTTTATTATTAAAAAATGGAAAGCGTATTGGGGTTTGGTAAAATTCCCACATCGGCGAGGCTTAGAAACTAGTTGGTCAAATGAGCTATAAATAAGGAGTTTGGGACTTAATTTAAAGTGTCTTTGCGCTTGGGGCAATGACGCAGCTAGTGAGGTACTAACCGAGGCGCGTCAATTGCTGGTTGAAAACTATTTCCAAACCTCCTCTTGGGCCTGGGTTCAACCTTGGCCCTCGAGAATTTCTGGAAGGGCTCCCTGAGGGGTAAAGCCCTACAATTCTTAGTTCTAACTTTTTTCCTTCCTAATTGATTCTACGACCCTACAACATGGGAGATTACTGAGTTTTGTATTCTTTTTGTTCAAATCCTTCATTTGAAAAATATTTTAAACAAAACTTATTTTAAAATTAAATCATTAACTTTGTATTAGAAAATAACCAAACATTAATAGTCACACCAGTTTTAAACCTAGGATTCATGTTCTTAACTCCACCCCCTACTGGGTGGGTGGAGTCCGATTCTAGAGGGCTTCTTCTGCATTCGTTATCTTTGTTGGAAGGATCCTACCTCTTTGTTGAAGATAGACCTTGTTTTTGGAGAGAGAATCTCCCCTGTTGTTGGAGAATGATTGCCACATCCATAATCGGATTGTCTAACATGGATGATATGTTCTTTTGGCATCCAAAACCAAGTTCCTAATAGAAGCAAAACATCCCAAAACTCCAACACCAGAGAAGGCAACAGCAATAAAGATATTGACCCAATAAGTTACCGACGTCATCGGAGGCTTGTGGGTGATGTTGTAGAGAACCATAGGAAGAATGAAGTCGAGCGGAATGAACCCGATCGCTCCAACGATGCTGTTAATGTCACCGAAGAACGGAAACATGGCTGCAAAAAAGCCACACAAGGACATGTACAATGTTCTCAAAATCAGCCTAGGAATCAAGTTTCTCCTCGAGAACACTCCTTGTTTGGCATCTGCTGATTTTTTCTCCATAATCTCGTACGCCACTTGCGCGTAAACCTGCGTGTACGGGGTTTAATCAAAGACAGGAAACTAAAAACGAAATCGTTACGAATGGGGTTTTGAGGGTTGGTATTACGAACCATTCCGATGGCGAGAAGTTGGAGGAGAATGAAGATAACTGCAAGGAAGAGCATCCAAGTAGGAGCTGAGGGAGGTTCATTTTGGGACAATAAGTTTTTCAAGAGATTTGAATTGGATTTGTTGGCGAAAACCCAATAGCCAGAAGCTGCAGATGAATAGAATGTGATGAAGATTACAATGTAACACATTATTAGCCCTTTTACCATCTTTCCAGCTACTGGTGGTGCAAGAGTTGCCTGCATGTATATCATATATGTGTTGTGAGAGACTATGGGTGAGCTTAAAATAAAATGATAATTTATTATTCCTTTATAAATGATGTGATTTTTTATAACCAGATTGATGTAATATGATATAAGAAAAAAAAAAAAAATTGGTATCAAACAAATCACAAAGAAAATAGAAACAATATGATGGTAAGAAAAGAAGATGTTAAGAAGTGGTAATATTGTAATTACTTGAATTTCAGGAAGAATGCCATTGCCAAAAATGGCAGCAAAGATAGAGATGGAAGTGAAGGCACTAAAAACCCTTGCAGACAATGTTGGTTCCAAAGAATAATCCCTTGGTGGAACATTGTCAGATGTACCTGCAATGTTTTTCAAAAAAATAAGAGTCAATTTTTTTGCTTAATCCCTTTGAAATAAAACTATTCTCTTTAGAAAATATAAGCCATTTTGTTATTCGATTATCTTTATTTAGTTTTTTTTTTTTTTTTTGATTACAATAATCTGGGGGATAAAAGGGATTTAAATGATCCATTAACCTCTCTTAGTAATTTGGTATATACTGATACTGCTGAGCAACTGTTATTGTTGATATAACCTTTATTTAGTTAAACAATAATTAAGTGATGATTGACGTTGGACATTATTATTATTATTTTTTATTTATTTATTATTATTTTTTATTGAGTGTATATGCCACCTTAAATCCATCTCATTTTCTATCTCCAAAATTTTGATTATTTATTGATGTTTTAATAATCTCAATTTTAGTCTAACAATATTAACTAAATTGATAATTACATTAAATTTAAATTCTAATATATTAATGAAAGTGAATATTTTAGTTTGGATGTGAATTTAGTTTTTTCAAAAAGAAAATGAAGAATAAAAGTAATATTGAGAATGAATGAGAGGGTTAGAAGTATGGATATTGAAAATAAATACCTGCAAGAATTGAAGCAAAAGCAATGAAGAAAGTGTAGGCAATGCTGAGAAGAAGGGAGAGGAAATTGATGTGTCTGAGTGAGTGGAATGTGGGAAATTGAGACATTAGTATCATTCCCACTGTCACCATTGCTATGAAATGATACAATTTCAGTTCCCCATTTGGATTCACATTTCCATACATCAACTTCCATCCACCATTATCATCATCATTATCATATCACCACCAAAAATCCCAATCACTAACCAAACTAAATTCATTGTAACACCCCATATTTTGAAATGTTTAATGACTTATAATTTTTAATTGACATATATATATATATATATTTATATATATATATAATAATAATAATAATAATTTTTTCCTTTTTCATTATAATGACTTATAATTTTCAATTTTAACAATAATTTGTGTTTAGTACAAAGATAATGATGGTTAGTTAAATAATTTCTAATCAGAAAAAAAAGGTGGGTAAGTATTTTTTTTTTGAAGCCAGGTGGGTAAGTATTTGAACCCTTAAATCACTTCTTTTTTTTCTTTTCATTTTTCTCTATTTTAGTATTTCTTTCTTCATCATTAAAAATTATTTTTATAAAAAATATGTGTTTAAAAGATCGATACGTATTTTCAAAGTATTTACCCATCTTTAGGTAAGTACAACTTTTAAACATTATAAATTAATACCTCCAAACATTCCCCGCCAAGCAAAATTGCGGCTACTCCCACACCTGTGTTGACGGCCGCTTGAATGAACACCACAAAATACAACATCCATCCTGATCCTGTTAATTATCATAATTTTATAAAATTTATTAACCTAATCAATTTTAATGGACTATGTTCTTATTGATTTAAATAAAACAAAAAGATAATGACATAACAATTTTTTAATACAGAATAAATTTTTTGAGAAATAAAAGGGAATAAAGTAAAGTCATAAGAACTTTAATAAATGAAATAATTTAGTCGTCGTTTCAAAAAAAAAATAAAAAACAATAATAATTTATCGCTTGAAAATTGTTGAGGGTGTGAACACTCCCAATATATATATATATATTCTCTAAAATTGTTTTACAAAAAAAATAGATTAATTTTCATATCCAAAAAATAAAAACCCGCTTATTAGTTTATTATTTAATTATATATTAGGAAAGGAAGACAAATATCAATTTTCAAATTCAAACTTATCGTAGAGTTAAAATAGAATAATACCAATAAAAATAATTAATTTTCAAATTCAAATTTGCCGTAGAGTTAAAATGGATTAATACCAATTAAAATGATTCATTTAATATTATTATTATTATTAAGGATACATGTGAAACTTAAATGATGGTGTTGCAATAATGCTTATAGTTGATTTCTCACTCCATCTTCACTTGACTTCATAATAACTTCATTTTACATTTTCTGATGATAAAATTTGTTACCACCCTTATAGTTGAATTATCGATCCATTCTCTTTTTCCTCATTCTTTATTTATATATATATAAACGGTCTATTATCTTACAATAATAGAATGTTAAATGTAAAATGAGTATGTATTTATATAATTGATTTTTTTTTTAATTTTAATTTTAACAATTGAAAATGAAAGATTATAATTTATGATTGATATATTACCATGGCCACAAAATTGAAGGTAAATAATTCAAAAAAAAAAAAAAAAACTGAAAGTAATTTAGAAATCAATTGATTAAATATTCTTTCAAGTTTTATGTGTTTATTGGATACAATTTGAGAGATTCATTGAATAAGTGGTGATTTATACGCTAGGGGATACAAATACAATTTAATTTAATCTTTTTTTATTAAAAAAAAGTTGTTTACAATATTTTTTTTTTTTTTTTTAATTTTAGATAATTGAATAAGTTGGATACAATACTGTTTTTTTTCTTCCATTTAAAAAAAGTGGGTGGGTGAATATTAGAGGGTTTACCAAAGACGTCGGCGGCGAGTTCCCGGAAGCGGATGTGGCGGCGGCCCTGTTTCTCACAGAGCTCAAGCACCTTCGACAACAGATAGTAAGAGTAAAAAGTGACCGCCGCCATGACCGTCAAGCACACAAATCCCACCGCCCATCCCAATCCCCTGAACGCGAACGGCAGAGTCAGAATCGGCGGCCCCACAATCGCCGTCGTCAAGTGAAATCCGGCGTGCCACCACTGCCCTGTTTTTTTCAATTACATTACAAACGCTGCAAATTAACATTTTTTTTAATAAATAAAAACCTCATTTTCCTCACCTTTGGATTCGAGGACGAAGGCCGCTCCGGCGTCGTTTTTGCGCCGGGGGGAGGAATAGGAGTTCGCCGGCGAAAGCTCTGCCATGGATGACGGAATTCGATGAGAAATGACAAGTGGTGATGGAAATTAATAGCAGGGGAGTGCTCTGCTTTCTAATGAATGCTTTATTTTTATTTTTTCTCTTTTATTTTTTGAAATTGGGGAATGAATTTATCAGATTAGACGATATTGATTTAGAGAATCAAACTTATCAAGTAGGGTTGAAATTGATTATCACCATTTTTTTAGTACATATCGGAAAGAAAGTTGACAAATATCAATTATCGAGATCGAACGTGTGATATTAATATTGAATTGATAATCAAACAATGAAACTATTACAAATCATTTCTTTTTTATTACCACCATTTTAATATAACCAAGGAAATCAACCACTCATTTGTAATTGATTTTAGTGTTAACTTTAGATTTTAATGGAGCTACTAGGATATGGGAATATCTATTTCTTATTGTAATTATGATGCATACGAATATTTTTGTAAACAATTTATATTCCTCAATGTTTTTATACACTTTGATGCGACACCTTTAGTGACTGAATAAATTTAGGAAGTAATATATGTGAAAATTTGATACTAAACCTCAACAATTCAGTGTTCATTGAGGGCATGGTTGGATAGGGAAGAATAAACGGGTTTGAATGTGGTGCTTTTGAATTAGTAGTTTGAAGAATATTGGCACGAAAATTATTTTTTGATAAATTTTTTCTAATGATAAATTTTGGACAAGCTCTATTTGAATAAGATGTAATATGGTGTTAAATGAGTGGTTGCACAAAATTTAGAGGGATTTTGGAAAAATAGTGTTGTTTTGAAAAGAAATATAGAAAAAAATTTAGGATTTTTTTTTTAAAAAGAAATTTGAGTGAGATATTGGAATGAGAGATTGAAATGTAGAGTTGAAGAAAGTTTTTTCTATCCTCAACAAACATGAAACATCTTTCCCTTCATCAAAACATGCTTTATATATAAATATATCAATTATGCATGTCTTTAGGAACACTTAATATTTAGAAATAACTGTTCCCATATTGGAAAGACGAAAAGTCGTCAATACTTTTGTTAAAATTGAATGTCAAATGCTCAATTCTTCTTCCGAAGCAAGGTCTTTGAATACTCAACTCTTCAAGTCAACAATAAGCGGTTAAAGAGCTCTAACAAACTTAACTGCAAAAACAGCTTCAACAAAGCT
>JBBMEF010000028.1:8733624-8746099 GCA_037832685.1 Sicyos baderoa | reverse complement strand
TGTGAATTTTAGATCTAATTCGATAGATGTTTCTCTATGGTTTTCTGGATGTCTATAGAATAATGGTCGGTAGAACTAGTTTAGACTTTGAAATTGTGCTTCCTCAAGGTCCCTAGTTTGAGACTCACATTCGACATTAATTTGTTGTCAAACTCTTATGTCTCCATTTCTTTGTTGTCTCCCGGTGCTTGGGCTGGCGACTGGGCTGGCGACGGGCGTGGTTATGCTATTATAGTGGAGTAAAGTATTGATTTACTGGGTTTAAAAAATACTAAAAATATAATTTGTTATAGACACCTCATGTTTCTCCTTCTAACGGTGCAAGGGACGGACGGACGTAGTTATTCTGGGTATAGTGGCTGCAATACTCCGTATTTTGGTTTCTAAAAATAATTCAATCCTCACTTGCATCATTAAATTCAAGAACTGTAGTTATTTTTTTTGGATTGAATGCCCTTTTCTTTGTTTTCTTTTCATGGGTATGTTTTGTTAGCTTTGTATTTTTCATTTTCTATATTTTTTGCCCTCAATCTTCTTGCAAAGAATTATTTTCTTATTCTTCTTATTTTACAAACTTTCAAGTTTTAGTAAGAAACTATTGGTCATTATATTAGATTAAGGTTAAATGATTGGCAGTTGTTGGTATCTTTGGTTTTTAGTTATTTTCGTTACCAACTTGGCTAAACTGCTAACATTTTTCAACAACTTCCTTAGCTACTTGTTATTGGATATCTAACATAAGAACATGCCCGGTTGTAGTTTCGTGAATTAATGTACCATAAGTCTCTTTAACTCTCTCAGTATTCTGTTGTGTTAGTTTTGCATTTATTTTTTTTTTGCTATTGGATTATTCATATCTTTATTTTATCTCTCATTGGTAACTTATAATCATGGTAACTTATAATCATTCTCCATGAATGATTTTCTGAGCTTTATCATCATACTTCTGTCATGGTAACTTATAATCATTCTCCATGAATCTCCAAAATTCATCCTTTTATACTTTTGAATTAATAATATTTATTTCCCATTTTCACCTTGCCCTTTTCATACCCCGTTTTAATGATAGTGAACTTTAACTTGTCTTCCCTGTTGGATCCTTCCTTCCTACCACCAAGCATTAGTTTTGTTTTCTCTCTCATCTCGTTCAATTTTTCCATCTTGAATAGAAAAGGGAAGCACCTCCCGGTGAGAAGCCCGAGCCTGTCCGAACTCACCTTCGAAACATGATCATTGTGCCCGAGATGATTGGAAGCATCATTGGTGTTTACAACGGAAAAACCTTCAACCAGGTCGAGATCAAGCCGGAGATGATTGGCCATTACCTAGCTGAGTTCTCCATTTCGTACAAGCCTGTCAAGCACGGTAGACCTGGTATCGGTGCCACCCATTCTTCAAGGTTCATTCCTCTCAAGTGAAATGAGAGTCATTTTCTTGCTTGCCTGCTGCTTAGTCTTGTTATCTTTTTATCAGAAACTTTGATGTTGATCAGGTTTTGTTCAAGTTTTTGTTCTTTTCTATGCTTTCTGGATGCTGAGCGGTTTAGTTTCCGAAAGTTGGTATTAACTTTGGAATTTTATTATTTTCTAACTTAAATAGTTCCTTTTCCTTTTTGTACTGTATTTGATTTTTTTTTAAACAATAATTATTTGCAAGCCTTGAATTGCATTTAGACATTTTCATTAACATAGAACTTGATTTTTTAATTGAAATCTTGAAGCATTAAACAAATCAACAAACTACTAGTATCTGCTACAAATAATTGACATTTATAAAAAGGGGGATTTTACCTGTATAGCAAAAAATGGTAAAATATTTCATCTATAACACAAAATCAAATTTAAACTGAATTCTATCACTAGTAGAATTCAGAGTGATAGAAATTAATCTAATATGATGGTAAATTCTTTTAATAAAGTTGTTCAAGATATTGTTGTTTTTTTTATTGTTGTTTAATTTCAATAAAATTTGCAACTCTTACATTTATATTAATTCCACTACAACATTTTGTTCACTTGTGTGAGAGCACGGGTGCCTAAGCTCCAAGTGGTTTATTTGCTAACGAAGTAAATTTGATTAATTCAATTTATACCAATGGATGTCGATAGTATTCGAAACTACATGCAGTAGATTAAGCATCCAATTTCAATATCATTTACTTTTACAAACTATTATCAAAAACAAATATTGGTCTGATTTTCAGAAAAATGCTTACACCGCCCTAAATTTGTCTTCCCTTTAAAAGTGAGTTAAAAAAGGAAGCATTTTAGTCTTTGAATTTTGTGGAACAAACCTCAAAGTTCGAACAAAAATAAAATAAATCTCAAAATTACAAAAATGGTATTTTACTCAAAATTTAACATATTATATATAGTACCTTAGGTGTTGATAACTATTCTAACCATTGTCTGAACCTACTAGATTTAGTAGTTAAAATAACTCGTAAGAAATTGATTTTTATTATTTACGAAGTCGTCCTAATTTGATCATTGGGACAACTTACGATGACCAAGACTTACTGGAGTTTAATGTTATAATTGTACTTTGTTTGTTACATTAAAAGCATTCTTTATTTTACTAAATGGAATACTGCTTGATTCTGCAAAAATATTACATGATTAGTTTTAAAAATCAAATGATAATTCTCAATGCCACAGTTTGCTTACCTGGTGATATCATATGTAATAGAAGCAACAATGAATCTCATTCCCTTTTACTTATCAAGCTAGGACAAGAAATATGTATCTAATCAAATCATGTGATTTTAAAACAGATAGGAACCTCCTAAAGCAATGTTAGATTTGTTCTTTTTTTTTGTTTTGCATTTATGAATAACCAACGATCAACTGCAGAAGATGGCCTAAATGACATTACCTACCATAAAAGAAATCCAGAGTTGTACCTTTTTGTGTAGCAAAATCTCGTGCTCGACATCGATGAAGTTTCCTATCTGTTAAACATCATCTCCATAATCACATCGTTCCACGAGTCGATTGGTCCGGGTAGGCACCAATGCAAGCAATCTTTCTGCACTTTTGCATTTTTGTCCTGTGCAAATGGTTGGAACTCTCTGTATGGGCCTGGATGCCCATCAGGTCTCAACAACGAAAGCTTGGTCAGATCGAGAAGCTTAAGATTAATCCCATTTTGAGACGCTTTTTCTTCTGCCTTCTTAAGCTCCTCCAACTCGATGTTGCGCAGAATCTTGGTCAGTTCTTTCAATTCCATCTCACCTTCTTTTATCGGCGCTCTTCGATCACATGTTCCTCCATTGGACCACTCCCCATTTTCAAAGTGGTCAGGGGTTGATGTTCTCATAAATATCATACCCTTGTGCTTAGATGCTATAATAAATTTTAGTGCAGACCGGAGCGATCTGCGATAGGCAAATTCGATACCTAGTTCTGTATAATTCCTTTTTGGGCAAGCATGGCAGCCCAGCACTTTGTCATTCTCATAGTATATTGCAGATTTCACAAACCATTTACCACTAGAAATTATCATGTAGTCCATTTGGTAGAACTCATCTACCCATTTCTTGTCGAGTTTGTCGAGATGCAGCTCAACTTCAGATGTCGACACACCATTATAATCTTCAAATATAGCAGCTTTTGCAAGGAAAGGTGACCAAATAACTGAAATAGTGAAGTTGTATGATGGAAACCTCCATTTTCTAGACTTGTATCCTTCATCATGGTAGAAATGAACAGCTGCTTCCACCTGAGAATAAGTACACAACCAGCTGATTAAGTTGCAGATTCCAATATGAAAAGTTTTCAGGTATTAAAATCAACTTCAGTCTGATAAAAGGTCAAAATGCTGGATCATCAAATTGAAAACCTGAGAACACAGCCTACACAGGGAACCTCATTTCTCGGCCCTTTCTTTCTTTGCAGCGCAATTCGAACATTGATGTTTTTAGTACTTTAAGAAGTCAACCACTAAAATAACGAAAGCACGACATCGTAAGGCATTTTTTTCATCATACAGTTATGAGAAACCACAAAGAGTCAAGCACAGGCAAACTTCAACGTTCAACCTAATAAAAGAAGAAAATGCAATAAATAAAAAAGGCTTGAATGATTTTCAGAGACCGATTTTGTCAAAGGTGAAGAGACTTTTTTCTTTTATAGGAAACGAAAATTTTCAATGATATGATGAAAAGTTACAAAAAAAAAAAAAATCAAAAATTGTTACAAAAGTCTTTTCCAATGTGAGGCTATAACCATCATGGGGTAGCCGGTAGCCCAATTGGTCATGGAGGGCCTTGGAGTGCATAAGGTGATGAGTTCAAATCTCATGGTGGCCACCTACCTAGGAATTAATTTCAAATTAATACCTACGGGTTTCCTTGGCATCCAAATGTTGTAGGGTCAGGCGGTATGCTCCGTGACATTAGTCGAGGTGCGCTTGTGCACGCAAGCTGGCCCAGACAGTCACGAACATCAAAAAAAAAAAAAAAAAGTAATCGCCAGTGATGTAATAGATGATGGTCTCTTCAAGGGAAATTTTAACCGCAAAGATGTGAGTAGACCTTTTAAATTTTTTAAGATATATGAGCTACTTCTTTTTAAAACCAATCGATTTTGAGATGAAACTCATGTTATCTAATAAAATATCAAAGTCCATTAAACCCAAACGAGTATTCAGTCCTATAGAATTAAATTGGGATGAGATTCAAGATTGGTTAGCTCAAAGTGGCATCATTCTGAGGGACATTGAAAATCCACATTGTTTAAGTGAAAAGACCTAGCATTTTTTATTGAAACTAAGAAAACTTCCAAACATTTATAAGGTATGCGGACTACTTCTCTCATTACCAATTGGTTTTGAAATGAAACTCAATATTGTCCAAAGGGAAGGTATAACAACAATTTGTTACACTCGGCCAAAGCGACTATAAGGTGATGATATCTACAAGGCAGAGAGAAGAATATATCTACGAAACTTAAGGCACCACAAAGACAACAGTCATGGTCAAGCAACCAGAGCAACCTCCCTATTTCACATTTCATATTGGCATATTATCACATACCGTTGAAAGCATGCACAGCAATGATTGAACATGGTTCCGAGATATCGAATCTCCAATCAATGCCCATGATTTGTCCCTCATTGCTTCGAGAAATCGTTGTGGATCGAACTTCGGTAGTTCGCAATCCCGTGGTTTCCATCTCCAGTATAGGTATTCAGTATCTGGCCGCCCATTCTTCATACAATTTTGATGAGATTCAATATAGGGGCAGCTCTCATTGTTGTACACAGGACCAGATGGATTTGGGATCCACTCTCCAACAAAAAGATTACACTTCCCTGCTCCAAGTTCAATTCAACCAATATTTTAAAACTTCGTCAGAAAATACACAGTACACTTCCAAACATATTATTGTTTTTTATATCTGTGAATGTCTGGGCCAACTTATGCCCACCTCAACTATTCTCATCGACATACTGGCTTAGATGCCAAGGAAACCCATAGGTAGATCTCTTTTGTGGATTGAACTCATAACTTATTAGTTACTTATAGTTTTTCTTGACCATTCGGACACTTTTTAACCACTAGATTACTCCATGATGTACACTTTCTTTCTTTTCATTTTTTGATATTCATGACTGTTCGGACAAGTTTACGAACACCGAAACTATTGTCACAAGACATAGCGGCTGACCCTACAATCGAATATTAAGAAAACCAATAGAAAATTAATTCCTAGGTAGGTAGTCACTATCTACTGAGCTCATTGCCTCTCACTTTCTTAAGACCTTCTTGACCTAGGCAGTGATAGTTTAACATTTCTAAACAGATTGTGGACAAGAAATAAAAGAGAATCAACTAATTACTTGACAGCAGAGTAATCCAACATCAAGTATCAGATTCAAGGAAAAATATGGTAGTAGAATTTCAGCACCCCACAGACAAAGAGAACCCCCATATTTTGACTAACATTACAAAAATCAAGCATTGTTGAGACGAATTTTCAATCCTAATCCAAGCGATTTGAGATAAAAGCTATAAAATAAGCAATAACATAAAAAAGAGCATCAGTTCATCACCTTCAACTGGTTTCTGATTATCAATCTCCTTAACTTCCGGTTTCGGCAAATCCTCAGTCTTCTTAGACAAAGAAGGGTTCAAATCCCCAGTCTTCTCAGTTAAAGGGTTTTCCAAGATTGTCGGCGTCGCCGCCCTGTCAGCCAAAGGGGTTTCTAAAAACGCCGGAATGTCGCCGGAACCGGCGAAGAGGAAACGAAAAGCAATACCCAGTAAGAGAATAGGAAGAACAAGCTTCAAAATCAAAACATGGCTGCGTTTGAAAGGAAACGGTAGCTTCCAATTGTCCTTCATCTTCCCCACTTTTGTCTCTGAAAGATTTCAAAATCGATTCAAATGAAGCTAAAATCCAAAACCCAATACTCTAAATCTGGATCTAAGTACCCCGCTCCAAAATTTGTCGTAATCACAAAAGGGGGAACACACAAAACCCAATAAATTGAAGAATGAAAACAGATTAGGGTTCTTAAGCAGAATCTTGGGTCGTTTCTCCTTCAATCAAGTGAAAATGAAATTTACCCATTAATGATTGAGAGTGTAAAACAATTGCTGCCCACTTGTAAGAACAAATTGAGGGGAGGAAATCAATAAACGAATTCGCTAATAATTTTAGGTTTGAGTAATCAAATCATGAAATCGTCAAAATGGGTACATAAACAGGATTAAAATATGGGGATTTGAGGGTAAAGCTATTAATGATAATTATGATTCCAACGAAGATGAATTAAATACCAGTGCCAATTCCAGATTCCGGATCTTCCAAATTGAAACCTATTTTTGTATGGCGAAAAGGTGCAAATCTCTTCGGGGAATTGTGAGGACTTTTTCTGGGAGTCGGTGGCTTGGTGCTACAAAATTAGTTAATATTGTTTTGTTTTTTCGTTTTTTCTTTGCAAATAATTGACAGTTTTGTTTTTGGTGATTAAGAGAAATTGTTTTGGATAGTCTAATTTTACAAAATAATTATAGATTTAGGTAAATTTAAAAATATTTAGTATCGATAGTCAAATATATCATATAAATAATATTCATCCTATTGTATTATATATTAGTTATTCGGTATAAAAAGTATTACTTTATACCGTATATTTGATTATGGTGGTTAAATTTTTTCAAATTTGCCTAATGTTATTAATATTTTATTAATTTGATCTATTTCTACAAAAATTCCTTCTTTTATTACATCTGGAAAAGAGACAAATACCACTTCTCGAAGTCAAACTGTGATGGTAGTGTTAAATTATTTTACAATCAAACAATAAAATTATAATGCATATTCATTTGATATTTTTATTTGATATTTTTATTCTTAAAAAGATATATCCTAATTGTAAGAATCAAATTGAGTTAGAAAGTGTTTCAAATAAATAAAAGTTCGAAATGGGTTTTAAAAAAGATAATATTGAGTTATGCATTTTAGAGATTTTAGATTCTATATTGCAGTTTCAACAATTTATTTTCATAGAGGGATAGATTTTAGTTTTTTTTATTTCAGTCCCAATGATTTTTAAAATCAAATGGTGCCAAAAAATATACCTTTAAAATATTAGTACAAGTTGGGAGACGGGGATCACAAACTCTTCTATATTACTGCTCTCATTTTGTAAGGTTTGTGATACTCTATCCCAACTAGTTTAAGCAACTTTTTTGTAGGTTTTGTGATGCGGTCGTTGTGGAGGGAGAGTTTGTAGATACGGTCGTTGTTGCAATTGTTGAAGTCATTGCCAGGGTTGGCAAGGTTGAGTTTAGTTTGGAGGGAATTTGTTGGGTCTTTTTATTGGAGATACTCATTTTGTGGAAATTGTCTCACACCAGAAAGATGAAGATTTCTCGACACTTTTATGAGAGATATGAATTATTTCCCTAATTATCAATTGAGGTGGAACTCCTTATTCTCTAATATTTTTTCGCTTAGATTTGTGAGGAAATCAAACTCGTGGTTGAGGATTTAGGAATGAGGGGTTTTATTTTTAGAATGTTGAGTTAATGGAGCCAAAATAAATATAATTTATTTATTTTTAATTAATTGCACATATTTGTTTTCTATTGTACCTGTACACACCAAATGAGTGGGAAGTTTAATTTATTTATTTTTATTTTTATTTTTAAAACTGTAATTGTGTGTGTGTGCTTTTATGTGTAAGTTTTTGGTTTTTGTGAGATTTTTCTTCTTTGAGTTGTTTTGGCAAGAGGTGTTTTCTCCACCGAAGAATGTTGTAATCTCTTATAATTTTTCTCATAACTTTGTGGAATGACAATTGGTAGTAAAACCATCGGATAATAAGTATAAATTGGTGTTCTCTTCCATAAACTTTTATCATTTTTATTGTTGCTTATAAATTTAGATCATTTTGTCTATATTTAAAGTATGATGTTTCTAAATTGTTGATTCCGTATTTTAAATTGGAGAACGAAGTTGATCTTGAAAAATATTTGAATATATTTTTTTTTTGTTAGGTTGCTGAAAATTTAGATTTTAATTATATAATATTTTGGTATTAACCATTTAGTCTATCATAGAAACCCATCTTGGAGGTTTATCGGAATTTGGGCATACGATTTTATGCTATGTTTTTTTTTCTTTTTAAAGTGAAGAGATTAAGAGGTGGAGAAGTTTTAACTTTTATTAAGATATTTACTGACTCAAGCACTATTCTTAAACTTTTTACAAAATTAAACGATAAAAAAATGAATTATTTAAAGTTGAAAGATCAAAATAAAACAAAAAAAAATATTTTTAGGGGCGGTAAGTTTTGTGGCCCCTTCCCCTTCCTCAACTTATAATAATAATAATAATAAATCATTTCTTGTTTACAATGTATAAATGACAAAATAATAATATTAATTTATATGGTAATAAAATGATATTAATTTTTTTTTTTTTTTGAAACAAAACATTAATTTGATATTGAAGTTATATTTTTTACAGATATAAATTTTATTTGAGGAACTTGAGTTTATGAATTTATTATTTATTATTTTCAATTCATCCAATAATAACGTAATAATTTAATTTTAGTATCTAAACTAAAAAAAAAAAAGTACAATGTAGATAAAATAAACATATACATTAAAATTTTATTTTATCTAATAATTTAATAAAATTATTAATCAAATATCAAAGTATTTTCAATAATTGAATAATGTACATAGACAATAAAAACAATGAATGATTTTGAAATGAAAAATTATATTAAATAATTATAAATAAAAATATATTTTGAATAGATATAGTAACTTCCATTTGGATTTGTCAATTTTTTTTTATATTTTTAGATTATAACAATTGAGGGTGAGAAATTTGAACCCATAACTTTTTAGTCTAAGAATATATGCTGAGTTATTACTTTTGTTGACAAACCTCCTCGATTAATAATTAATAGATTAAGAGTTACAAAATCTTTCCCAACCAAAAAATATATGTCATTTGAAGATTGAAGAGTTTTGGTAGATGAAGACAACTTTGTTATGTTCTCAAAGATAGAAAAACAAGCTCCATAAAAAAGACCTCAAACAAATCAAATCAAATTGATGATTGTCAAATATATTTATCACCTCTGTCGAGTTCACATGTTCTTTCCTTCAAGCTAGCAACTCTTTCAATACTTCCACGATGGCAACAACCTCGAGAAGCTTGGTCGAATCAATGAAAGAGTATTTGAAATAATAACTCTCCAATCTTCTTGTTATAACTCTCGTTATAATAATACTCTATAATACATGAGTTAATAAACTTGTATCCACAGAAAGAGATGATGGCTAGATAATTTCAATCTTTGATGAAAATCCAATTTAATATTATAGCCTGATTTCGATAATTAATATTTGACTCTCATTCATTTATTATTTCTTCTATTTAATTAAGTTAATTAATTAAATTGGTCTAAGATTCGAAATCCAAATACTAATTGATAAGAGCATGCGAGATTTTAAAACAAAACTAAATGATGGGGATGAAGTAAATAGATTACACAATTTTATAATCAAACCCAAAAGGGGTTGAGTTGAATTATTTTAATATATAGAATTTGACAGAGGGGTGAATTGACAAACTTTGGTTTTTTTTTTTTTTTTAATTATTATTATTATTTTTTAACTTATTCAACTTGGATTATGTATACTTCTAATACTTTATACCATTATAGTTTGTTTTTTTATCAGCGTTATTTTTATTTTTAATTTAATTTAATTTGTTTTAGTACACTAGTTTAATTATATTCAAATAAAAACAAATTATATTCAAATCAAGGCCACTCCTTATAAAAATATTGGGGATTTTTCGTAAATAATAAAAAGAAAAAAATAATGAATGTTATTTTTAAAACTTAAAATTTAAAATTTATTTACTTTTAGATCAAGTATAGCAAAAGACTAATTTAAATGTCAGATTGACTCCACAAAATAAAATTGATGACTTTAATTAAATTTAGGTGAGATTGATTGAAAACATCGAAAGAAAATAAAAAAATTATAATTAAAATGGGGAAGCTACAAATTGTTATATACAACAAATTTTCTAAAAACAATATGTTAAACTAAATTACAACTCAACTATATATAAATATAAATAAATATATATTATGCCAACCGGAGTTGAGCTCGAGCGACATCTTATACGACTTAATAACTATGAGATTATGAAATCGAAAAAAATAAAACATATCATTTAAAAAAATTAATAATATTTTTTCGATATCTTCTAGTACCTGGCCTAAGAACGGATATAGTTATCTTGTTTCAAAATAAAACGTAGTAAAAGTTAATATAATAATATTTAATGTTATGGAATCATGTTACATAGCCAAAAAAGGAAATTGCAGCGGCTCCATACTCTGCATCAGTCGGTGAGTTACGCGCGTTCTCTTAAATCCACGCCCTTCGATGACTTGGTCGCGTCCTTCCCTGACTCACCGACGTGGCATCACCACCACCTATCGTTTAAATCTCCCAATCTGCAAACCTGGATTATTATTATTATTATTATTATTTTATAGTATTATTTGTTTTGGTTCAAATTAAAAAAATGAGACCACTATCTTTGGAGAGAGAGAATGATTTTAAATATGATACGAGTTAAATACTGATTATTTATTTTAGAGGTTTTTGTATAAATATACTAAATTAATAAAATATTTACAATATTAGGTAAATTAAATTTTTTTAGCAATCATAGTTAAATATACAGTACAAAGTAATACTTTGAATAACTAATACATAATACTGATGAATATTATTTATATTATATATTTGACTATGAAGGCTAAATATTTTCACCGATCTGTAATTATTGTGTAAAATTTGACTGTCCAGTACAAGTTCCTTTTTTTTTTTTTTTTTTTTTAGATTACAATAATTGAGGGTATAGAGATTCGAACCATAAACAAATGCGAGATTATTGAATGTACGCTAATACCACTGAATAACTGCTCATGTTGACAAAGTCACAAAAACTACTAACATTCAATCACGTTAACAAAGTCACCAACATTCAAAAGCTAGATTATTATTATTATTATTATTTTGTAATTCGGAGATGGTATCTTAAAAAAAAAAAAAAAATTTGAGCCATTAGTTAAATATAAAAAATAATTATAAATATAATAATTATTTTTTCAAAAGGATCAATAATACTTTTATAATATTATATTAATAATACATAATATTTTATTAATAAATATTTATAATATAATATTAATGATTGTAGATGTTGAGGACAATAGATGCAAATATTTTAAGTTTGCTTACATCTTTAATTATTTTGTGAGAAGAGAACCTTCGATATAATTTTCCTACAAAAAAAAAAGAAGTTTAATTTTGTTTTGTTTGAATTTAAATTAGAGAAAGGGATATACTAAAAATTTTGAATTTTGAGGATCAAACTTGTGACCGTAAAATTAAATCGAATTATAATCAATTAACTAAACTAACATCGCACAAACTCTTTTGGTAGACTAGTTTGATTTATGGAAATTTATATTTACAAATAAAAGTTGCAATTTTTGTTTTTGAAATCATTAAATTAAAATTTAACTAGAGATGAAAATATTTTATTTTATTTTTCTTTAGTACAAATTGGGGGAGGGAATTACAAATACCGACTCTTTTAGATTCAAACCCGTGACGCTGGTATTCAACTGGTTTACAACCAAGTAATGAAATCATTGCCATACTTAGGGGTGCACAAAAACCCAACAACCCGAAAAACCCGAACCAACCCAACCCAATTTGACGGGTTGGGTTGGTTTGAATGCATAAATGGGTTGGGTTAGGTTCAAAATCATAAAATTTCATGGGTTGGGTTGGGTCAAGAGTTGACCTAAAATCAACCCAACCCAACCCGACCGGTCAACCCGACCAACCCGAATTTATCATTTAGTTTAAAAAATATATTTTTTTACCTATAACATAATTATTATGTTATTT
>JBBMEF010000028.1:8720495-8733524 GCA_037832685.1 Sicyos baderoa | reverse complement strand
GTAAGCTTGAGTTTTGCATTTGCAATAAGAATCTACTCATGTTAATGTTCGTTTTACGTTTCTAGGAATCGGAAAATAGATGTTAAATGTAAATCTATGAACCCGATAACCCAACCCAACCCAAAAATAAAGGGTTGGGTTGGGTTGAGTTGCGTCTTTAATTGAGTTGGAGTTGGGTTGAAAAATTAACCAACCCGAATTTTTGGGTTGGATTAAAAATCACCTCAACCCAACCCATGTTCACCCCTAACCACACCGACCCTTTGGGTGAGATGAAAATATTATATATATATTTTTTTATTTTTTTTTGAAAAGGAAAATATTTTATAATCAAAGTATAGGTAAAAAATAATATGAATTGTACGTTTTAGTGTATAGTTCTATCAGGCGAGTGTAACAACGAAAAATCAATTCATAGCAACTTCAAAAGATTAAAATATCAATATCATAGAGAAATACCTTTTTTTTCTTTGCCCATAATTTGTTTTAATAAAATAACAAAACATTTATTTTGTTGAAAGTATTTTATAAATTTAGAAAGAAAAAAAAAGTGAAGAAAGAAAATTAAAAAAGAAAAATGAAAGAATTTTAGTTAGTTTTATTTTGTTGCGGATGAGAAAGCGAGACGAAAAGATATTTTGTTTTATCAGCTATTTCGTCACACGGATCTCTCTCTATTTTTGTTCTTCTCAGTGCTTTCTAGGGTTTTTGCTCTGCTCAATTTCTTGTTGATTTTCTGGTTTTTTTTGTGATTTTGGTCTGGATAATTGTTGAAGTAGCTTGTTAATTGGAGTTTGTGTTTCCAACTTTCTGGTGGGGAATTGGAATTCATTACTGTTTACTGCTGGGAAAGTGAAGATGATTTGTGGATGGAGGTTGCAGTTTTCGGATTGCAATTTTTCTGTTTCGTTTTTGATAGATGCTGGGAATTTGTGCTTGGAGCCGGTTCGGTGAGTTCTTATCGGTAATCGTTAAGGCCATGTCGGTGTTTTGGAAATTTTAATTTCCTTATCCGAATTGAATTCTGTTCTTACCACTGTTTTTGGATTTTTTTTTTTATAATTTTATTTCCATTTCTTGTTTTCGGAGTTCATGTTCGTAATGATTGGAGCTAGGAAGTGGATATAGTTTATGGGTGTTAACAGGAAATGGTTTTGGTTTTATTGGTTAAATGATTCAATTGCTTTTCTTTCAATTTGCACCTTGTTTGTTATCCATGTTGGGTTGGGACTTTGTTTTGTAGGGTTTATTTTAAAGAACATACTTATGTCGGTTGAGTTATTACTCTTGTTGGCGATTGTGTTTGTAGTTTTCTCAAGAATTGAAAGAAATGGTTCTCAGCTTTTGGTATTCTATTTGTGGTATTTGACTTAGTGTGTTGTGTTTGTTGTGCTAGCAGGGCAATCAGTTATGTGATTGAATGAAGTTAGTCTGGACGAAATGAGCGAGGAAATGACCCTATTGGAGGCTACAGAGGATGCACATGTCCAAAATAAGGCTAGGCAAGATGCTCAGGAGAATGAGTATTTACTCAAACCTGAAACTTCCAACATGGTTGAATCAGAAGAAATGATTACACCCATTGACGGTGGCTATTCACAGGATTATCCTCCTGAATTTGCTGACATTTTAGAGGGTAAGAATTTGAATAGGTGTAAGAACAATGTGAAATTATCTGATCAACCAGAGTGCAGTCCTCACTGTATGGATGATGCTGGCGTAATGGTTGAAGAGTTAACTGTGAACAATCAAAATGGTTCCAATTTAGCAGTTATTGGTCCATCCAACAATAGAGTACGACTACTTTCTAAGCATGGTCCGTGGCAGCATTTTTACCAGCTGGCAAGTGGTTCAGGAAGTGGGAGTTCACGTATCGGTGTCGATAATTCTTACAAGAATATTGGTCAGACAGCAATCACTGGCTTGGAGAATGGTGGGTACACATCTTTTCCGGAGTCTTTTGCTGGAAGAACCAATCATAATGAAGGTGTAGAGGAATTAGAAAAAATGAAGGCTATTGACACTAAGGGTGGCGATACTCTTGGCAGCATTCGTACCAAGATTCTATCGAAATCGGGTTTTCCTGAATTTTTTGTTAAAAATACGTTGAAAGGCAAGGGGATCATCCGTAGAGGTGTACCACGGGAGGGGTTCAATGTTGATCATAGAAACCCTAATAATGCAAGGAAAACTGGGGGTATTACATTGGCATCTGACTCATTGCCACATCATGATGTTAAAGCTGTCATGCCTTCTATGTTCAAGAAATCTGAGAGCAAACACCAGAGTTCTTCTTTGGATGGCATTAATTTGAGAGAATGGCTTAAAGTTCCCCAGCGCAAAGTAGATAAAATTAAATGCTTGTATATATTTAGGTGCATAGTTGAGCTGGTGGATTGTTCTCATGCTCGAGGGGTTTTCTTGCATGACTTACGTCCATCTTCTTTCAGGATAATGACGACTAAACAGGTGAAGTACTTTGGGTCTTTTATTCAAGGGAAGACGCCAGAAAGTCTTATGGTTAAAGATAGTCAGTGTTCTCGGAAAAGGCCATTAGAGCAAGGGAACTTCTCGCCATTTGGCGTGTATCTGAAAAAGCAGAAAGATGTTCAGAATGCAAGTCTTATGGCCCGGCACTCTCATTTTCCTTTAAAATCTGCGATCAAACTTGAAATTGAAAATACAAGGGACTGCAATATGAATGGTTTGGAAAAGTATAATGAACAATTTGCAGAACAGGTGGCTTGGAGCAAGCCTGCTGGCCCTTGTGCATATAATTCGGGCCGGAGTACTACAGGTGACCAATTGGAAGAGAATTGGTATGCGAGTCCAGAGGAACTTAATGCAGGATGCTACTCAGCTAAATCAAATATATTCTCTCTTGGTGTTCTTCTTTTTGAGGTCTGAAGATAATTATGATTTAATTGATAAATGCTTCTATCAATTAATTCTTCTATCAATTAATTAATAGAAGTTGTAAATGCTTCTATCAATTAATTGGATTTAAAGAGTTTTTTATCCAATATCCATGAACTTGAAAGCTAAAAGATGTTTCACTCCTTTTTTGATATCCGTGAGTGTCCAAGTTAGTTTGTGCGCACCTCGACTTTTCTCACAAGACTTATTGCATCCGTAGGAAATTATTTCTTAGATAGGTGGTCACCATGGATTGAACTCATCACCTCTTAGGTACATTAGACACTCTTACCACTAGACCACACCATTATGGTTAAGGTGTTTAGTTAAATTGTTGAGCAAAAAAATTCCTGAAAAAAGTTACTAACCTAGGATGTGTAGCTATGCATGACCCTAACTCTAATTTTTGTTCACGCTAATTGATCACTGGTCTTCTGTCAAGTTTATCCTATTATGCTTTTGGCCCCCTCCCATCTCTCTGGAAAAATAAAATATTGTAGTAGTCTCCCTCTCTTGTGCTTTACTACTTCCTAGCGGCCTCGAAAGTGCCTTTAAATGAGTATACTTTATTTCTTTCAGTTACTCGGAAAGTTTGAATCAGATGGCACACGTGCTGCAGCAATGTTAAATTTGCGTGAGAGGATTCTTCCTCCTAACTTTCTAGCAGATAATTTGAAGGAAGTTGGGTTTTGTCTTTGGCTACTTCATCCTGAACCTGCATCTCGTCCAACAACAAGGTAAACAATGAACAGTCTTCCTCAGATCACATATCTTAGTGTTTGAATTAACACTATTTTTGAAATATAAGTGCGTATTTATTCAAGTGCTATCCTTCATGGTTTAAGATTAGTGTCATACTTGAACATCAAAATATAAATGGATACTTATTCAAGTGTCACACTTGCTGCAATTTAGGTATAAATGCCCAATAAATTTTGGAAGCTTATCAGTTATCACATGCAATCTAGGTAAGGACATGTAGACATAGCTTAATACTTTCACCATTATTTCAGTTTTATTTGTGTAGTTCATTCCAATAGTATTCCCTTAAGTTTTATTGATATTGAGAGAAAAATCTCTTGCCTTAAGGCATTACAAAACTCCCAGCCAAGAGAGAGCTGGTAAACTCTCTCTTCCTCTCTAAGCTAAAACTTTATGAATAAAGACCATGAAAATCAAATAACTACTAACAAACCTATATACTCTTTACGATTTGTACTTCTCTATTCCAGTGACCCCTTTATACACACAAGCCTTCTAACTAGATTATCAGAAGCATTTTGCCATTTTGTGTCTAGCATGCTCCCTTGGAGGTTCTTGATTCGAAACCCGCGAGTAAGCTTAATTGTAAGATCCCTTTTTGTCTCTCATGTCCAGAACGTGGGACGAGTGCGGGGGCCTTCGAGTTTGTAGTGGAGCATAGTTTTGGTTATAAAAAAAATTATATAATTAAGAAAATAGTGTCCGGGTCCCTGACTTATTTGTGTCCTACATTTAAAAAAAAAAGTCCGTTACGTGTTCGTACTTCTTCAGAACGTTGGCGTTTTATCAATTTCATCATGCGGTCTTAGGCGGATCTCAAGTGTGACTTTATCACATCCAAATTTTTTCCTTCTCATTTAACGTTTATCTAGTGTAGGGTTGGCCGTTTTCACTTCCCCATGGAAAAAATGACATAATTGGAGGTAGGGGCATGCATTCATATATAGCTTAAGATGGTGTTATGCCAATTGTAATATGAAACATTGTTTTTTTTATCATTATTATTTTTTTTTTATATATTTGAGCTACACCTTGACTATTCTCATTAGACAAATTGTCTGATCCTACTGCATTTGAGTGCTAAAGAAACCATGAATTGAATCTATAACTTTTTGGTTTTCTCTCCAAGACCCTCTTGACCACCAGTCCAATCCATTTGGGAGTTAGGTGAGTCATTGCTGGCAAACGGGAAAGTGCTTCTGCTCCTTTGTTCTCTAACTTGGAAACCTATCTTTGATACTGAGGTTGCATAATCGTTGGCCCAAGAGAAACTTAAAAGCACATTAGAAATGTATAGACCGAAAGTATGAATTATGAATGTATTTGGGTCCGAATGGATTCATAATTAAGCTAATTTTCTAATTTAATATTGCTGGCGAAGGTAAGTGAAAGCGAAAATCTGAAATGAAGAAAAGGGAAGATTGGATAGTAGAGTTCACGAGGAAGATTGTATTTTACTCATTTGTAACACTTTCACTTTATTTTCCTACAAAAAGAAGAGATGGTTGACAGTTCTATGGAAAATTATTCTCAAAATTAACGTCAGCTGTCGATGGTAGGGACCAGTGTTGAAATGAATTGGATTATAGGAGCAAAATTTAGGGTATGGAGATGAAATTGACACAATGGTAAAAAAAGTACCTGAATGGAAAAAGTATTGCTCAGTTTACTTCTACTGACGGTAATGGTTTCTTTGTTTGTGATATCTATTAACTGTTCATATATGTAACATAACCCGATTTTTGAAATTTCTTGATGGACAGGGAAATTTTAGAATCAGAACTAATTAATGGAATGACAAATACCCTGCCACCAGAGCTTTCATTATCTACTATTGAAGAGGAAGATGCTGAATCAGACTTATTATTGCAGTTCCTCACCACAATGAATGAACAAAAGCAGAAACAAGCCTCAAAGTTGGTGGCAGACATTCGATATTTAGAATCAGATATTGAAGAAGTCTATAAAAGACACAGTTCAGCCAAACCCTTGGATAAATCTGGGTTGTCTAGTACCATGGATGGAAGGGGTGACTTGGTGTTTCATGGAGGATATCTAAATTCAGATGTGCGCTCTCAGGCATCTAAAATATCACATATCAATGAAGGGAGAATTGCAAAAAATATAAGTCAGCTTGAAAGTGCTTATTTTTCCATGAGATCGAAGGTAGAACCTTCTGAGAATCATTTGGCAATTCGGACAGATAAAGATTTATTGAGAACACGTGAAAACTGCTATCTACCACAAAAAGATGATGAAAGGACTCATGGTGATCGTCTAGGTGCCTTTTTTGATGGATTTTGCAAGTATTCTCGTTATAGCAAGTTTGAAGTTCGTGGGGTACTGAGAAATGGCGATTTTAACAGCTCCTCGAATGTAATCTGTTCCTTAAGTTTTGATCGGGATGAGGATTATTTTGCTGCTGCTGGAGTGTCAAAGAAAATAAGGATTTTTGACTTTAATTCAGTCTTTAGCGACTCGGTAGATATTCACTATCCCGCAGTTGAAATGTTTAATAAATCAAAGCTCAGCTGTGTTTGCTGGAATAGCTACATCAGGAGCTATTTGGCTTCAACTGATTATGATGGTGTTGTTAAGGTATATTTCCTACATGGTTATGAAAAATGGAATTTCTAAAAATATTTCTTGTTATGCCTTGGTTTTTGAGATTTTGTTGAATTTTATGACTCAAGAGTTGTTACCTCATGGTCCGCCTAGATTTTATAGAAGTTTCTTGTTACTCTTTAATGATTTAACACTCATGATTCCGAGCTAGTACTTTGTTCTTAGTTTTAATATCTGAATATTCTTAGTCCTCAAGGGGTGGCGCAGTTGGTTGAAGACTTGGACTTTGAAGGTGTACTCCCCTCAAGGTCTCAGGTTCGAAACTCACCTGTGACATTAATTTGTAGACATCTCCCATGTCTTCATTCCTTCGATGTCTCTCAGTACCTGGTCTAGGGACGGGTGTAGTTACCATTGTTTCAAAAAAAAACAATATCTGAATATGCTTACACTGATCAGGACATGCTATTAGATATAGACTTCGGCTACATTCTGTAATCCTTTTGTATTTTTGTTTTTGTTTTGGGTATCGCTCACAATTCCGTTTTCTTGAATGGATTTCAGTTATGGGATGCAACTGTAGGTCAAGAGGTTTCTCAATTCAAAGAACATGTGAAGAGGGCGTGGTCTGTTGACTTTTCACCAGTGCATCCTACAAAGTTGGCCAGTGGAAGTGATGATTGTGCTGTAAAACTGTGGAGCATTAATGAGGCATGCTCTCTCTCTTCCATTCTTTTCTCATTATTATTATTTTTTTAATTCAACAACATTTGAGTTTGGGAAATTTGATCCCGTAAACTTTTGATTATCAAATCATACATAATGTCATTTGAGCTGACCTCTCTCTCTCTTCTTTTAAGCCCCCGATTCTCTTTCTTTCCCCTTTTGCTTTACTTATGTACTGGCAATGTAACGCCCAAGACATAATTAGGAAAGGGAGTCTTTTTATTCTACTAAAATGGTTTGTCCATTCGTTTTAAGATCACCATTTATATTCAAATTTTAAGATATTCTAGGGTGATCTTTTCTCTTCTGAGTCGATCATTTGTCTGAAAAAAAACTTGTTTTTATTTTTTAGAACACGTGGACTTGGAACTTCACTTCTTTTGTATATTCAATAATAATTATAATAATAAAAGAGTTACGAAGCCCACAAGTGAGCTTAGTTGTAAAATTCTTTGTTGTCACTCGGATCTGAGCCTTGGGACGAAACTTGGGTAGTTTAGATATGTAGTGGAGTGAAGCTTCAATTCCCGGTTATATATATAATAAAACATATTTTTGACTTAGTTCCTCCAATATTAATGTTAACAGTCTTAACATAATTCATGCGGTTTTCAAAAAAAAAAACATAATTCATGCGAAGATTGAATGGTTGATATCTATATATCATCATCACTCTGCTTTGTTTCTTATAAAATCTAGTTGAATTCTTCTCGAGCTAATCGATCATTTGTGCATTATCTTACTGCAGAAGAACTGTTTGGGCACAATCAGGAACATAGCAAATGTCTGCTGCGTTCAGTTCTCTGCTCACTCAACTCATTTGCTGGCGTTTGGGTCTGCCGATTACAGAACTTATTGCTTCGATCTACGAAATACTAAAGCCCCCTGGTGTGTGTTGGGTGGCCATGAGAAAGCTGTAAGCTATGTGAAATTCTTGGACTCAGAGACCCTTGTGTCTGCATCCACTGACAACACGTTGAAGCTATGGGATCTTAATAAAACCAATACTACTGGCTTGTCTACTAATGCTTGCAGTTTAACTCTCAGTGGTCACACTAATGAAAAGGTTTGTCTCATTTTCTTTTCTCTATTCCCCTTCTGGATTAAGAAAATATAGAAGTTGTCCCGAGGGGCAGCCCAGTGGTCGAGCCTACAGATTCCAAGGCATGCTTCCTTGAGAGATCCCTAGTTTGAGGTCGCTGGGGAGCGTTCAAACTAGAATACCCTTCAAAGTATTCTGGTGTCACAGTCTAAGGAGGGGCCAAGAAAATATAGAAGTTTATAGAACTTGCTTTTTCATTCTATTTTTTTTCTTCAACTTACTGAATTCTCTCGTCTTCTCCATTGCTAGAATTTCGTGGGCTTATCAGTTTCCAATGGTTACATTGCGTGCGGTTCAGAGACAAATGAAGTATGTTCTTTATCTTTTTTCGAATTCAAAATTGATCTCGATAACAAGTAGAATAAAATCCTTCCCTAGATGATGTCTCTTTAATGGTTACATATTTTGAACTCTTTTTCAGGTATACTCTTACCATAGATCTCTGCCCATGCCAATGACTTCTTATAAGTTTGGCTCTATCGACCCTATTTCGGGCCAAGAGATCGAGGACGACAATGGACAGTTTGTTTCAAGTGTATGCTGGAGAGGAAAATCTGACATGGTTGTTGCAGCCAATTCAAGTGGGTGTATAAAAGTACTGCAAATGGTCTGAGTCTAAAAGCGATCCTCGGAGATTAACTTGACCAACGGTGCCATCTTCAGGAGCTGCCTCGTGAATTCGACAGAATATCTGAAGCACAATTCTGAGACTATATAGTATAAAAATGGTAACAGCATTTACACATCTCATATTTCCCTTCATCAAATCCCCTTATTAAGTTACATAAGTTGAGCTATTGATTCAATATATGGGATTATATGGTTGAAAAGCTGCCTCAGTTTTTTTAGTGACTGTATATATTATTAAAGAAATATATGTCTCTACAGTCTACACCTTCTAACTGATATAATTTATTTGATTCTTTTTGGTGATTGTAATTTTACCCAACAAAGTTGCATAAGAAGCAGAATGGTTGCATGAACACTTCCTCTTCTGGGTTATGATTTTCTCCTTCAGCTTTTCTAAGATTTATGATAATTTCAAGCGAGGAAGGATTTACGATGAACACTCAAATTAGATGCGATTTTCTAACTGTCCAAATGCTCAAATGTGTAATGAAATTCTAAGTATGGTGGATTTGCAGATCATATATTTATGGATGAATTTCAATTTCATTTATCTATCAGAATAATTTCGCACTTATTCTTGTGAGGGTGAGAGCTTCATTTTTTTTAAAACCTTTTTCAAGCATTGGAAATGCAATTTTTTTCGTTCAATGTTTTGGGGTTTGTAGTTGAAGATTCATATTTAACTTTTATGATAAATATATAATCTTACTATGGGTTTACTAGAGTTACTTTTCAAAAGGAGCTGGGTTTGAATCCATTTATGTTGAATTAAAAAAAAAATATTAAAAAAAAAAGGAAATAGTAGAAAATAGCTAAATTTAGAGAATAAATAGAAGATATGACTAATTTGTCCTGCTTTAAATCGATGGTTAAAAAAATCAGGAGGAGAGATAGATGTTTTTTTTTCGAGAGTACCCTTGGTTTTCCATTTAATTATTTAATAAAAATAATAGTGAAGAAATTAACATTTTTCTAAATCTAAGCTAACTAATCTCTTTTTATTTTTAATATTGCAAAAAATAAATAAATCATAGTTAGTTAGGCATAGATTCCTAAGATCATGGAGAGTTGCTGATCACCAAAAAAAATTAGAATAAATATGTCAAAGAAAAAACACGATCTTTTCCAATTGGTTGTCACCAGATCCAAAGTCACGATCAAAGGTCGATCTTCCCAATTAAGATTCACCGATCCTAAGTTATGTTCGATCAAAGGCACTAGCAAATAATTCTTCAATTCTGATCTAGGTAAAATTCTTGATCATTCCAATTTGTATAAACAAATCAATCATTTTTCTACTCTCATTAAAGAATAATTCAATCCTCATTCCTCTCATTCTCTCGCTCTTAGAGCATAAGTTGATCTTGAAGGGTCTCGATCAACACAACATTGTCATCATGAAAAATATAATAAAATATTTGTATTCAGCTGGGGTTTAATGCACCACACAGCACATATCAAGTACAAAATCTAGTGTGGACGATGACAATACATTAGATATACAAATACACTACAGAACATACCATATACATACAACAAGAAACAGTCCTACTAACTCACATAGGGTTTTAATGCACCACGCACTCAGGTTCAAACAAAATAACAAGTGAATATGAAGCACATAATACATTGTGGACGATAGCAGTACACTAGATGTACACATACACTTTATAACATACCATATACCGACAATAAAAAACGGTCATATCTAACTCACATAGCATATAACATATTTAGTTAGTAGTACAAATGAAGTACACATACATATCTTTTATATATTTTCACAAGTTTAAATTGTCAACTTTAATTATTTTTTCTAAGGTTTTTTATAATTATTTATTATGTTCTAGATTTTTCTAGATTCAAAAGTAGTTACAACATAATTTATTTAAAATTTATCAAATCTATAATTTAAAAATATATTTTCAAAGTTTTAAATTGTCAACTTTTACTAAGTTGGTTAAAGTTTAAAACTATTAGTTTTAGATTTTTCTATATTGAAAAGTAGTTACAAAATATTCTATTTAAAATAGATTGGATAAAAATATTAGAAAATGTAGGGAGGGTACAATAATCAATCAATCACCCTATTCAAAATTTTAGAAAATTCTATAATTAAAAAAAGACATAATTTAAAATTTAATAATTAATAGCATTTATTATTTCTCAATATTTAGCTATTTCCCTAGTTGCTCCCAAAAAAAAATCTAAGAATAAAGAGTTTGTTCTATGCTTTTTCAGCCATATATTTAAAAACTCTAATGACTTATTTTTTTGAGATTAACTAAGAATTTAACCATTTGTTTGTGTATTCCTCTACGTACTTATATTTAGTTGGTACTCTTGAATTTGGCTTTGGACTAAAACTTTTATTTTTGTTCAACTATGCTATCACTATTCCTTCTGACATTTAAATAATTGAGTTACCCATATGATTGAAATATAAATAATAGAATTTCAAGTTCATTTATCACTTTGATTTCTTTAACCTTCTAAATTTCTATTTAGCAATTTTTTTTTGTGAGTCATTTCTACTTAGCAATTAATATAACATTAAACATGGAAATTCAAAGCATATTACAATTAAAATATCCGATTGATGACTCTGTATGTATTGGAAACAAAAGTAAAAATGAGAAAACATAAAACAAATAATAAATTACAATTAACAATTACAATGCAGTGAGAATATATTAAGATTTTTTTTATTAATGAAAAACAATCAAATAGACATTTTATTAGAATAATATAGGTTCAATAAAAAAAAATCTACCGAGTTTAATGATCTTTGATATAATAAAAAAATGACATGAGTTTCATCTAAAAATTAATTGTGTGGAGTTTTTCTCAACATGAATATTTAAGGAGGAAGGATTCGAACATAACCTCTTGATTATTGGTCATACAAAATATTAGTGGATCTTTGCTCTTGGCTATGTCGAAAATATTTTTTAAACCTTTCTCTTATCCAGCTCTTTTCCTTGCTTCTTACCATAAGCATTAATGGACTGATTTTTTTTCTCTTCAAATGACTTTGATGGGTAAAATTTATTTGACTAATTTTTCTTCATCCCGCTTTTTTGCTTGAGTTTTGTGTTGATTTTAAGCCAAACTACTTATAGTTCATCTTTGCCAATATTTCATCACTTAATTAATTTTCATGTAAGAATAGATATTGAACTTTTTCAATATATATAATAATTACTAGAAAAGAATTTACCATTTAAATAAGAATAAAGAATGGACAAAATCCACAACCTAAGACATCAAACCTATAACGGCATAAATTTTCCTTAAATAAAAAATGAAAATAACGGCATAAATTTTCCTTGAATAGGTTTGTTACAATTATACAGTTCAATTTTTTAGTGGGGGATTTTGCATGTATATTACAAAAAAGTAAAATAAGTTCGAAAATTATGCCATGCATAAAATTACCTAAAATTGATAGAAGTCTAAAGTCTATCAATTGGACTGATAGAAGCCTATCAGTTGACTTGATAGAAGTCTAAAGTCTATCGGTTCAACGGATAGAAGTCTATCAGTTGACTTGATAGAAGTCTAAAATAATTTAAAAAATGTGTTATAATTGTAATGAAGAGCCAAAAATATGCTATGGAGGAAAAATTGGGGATTTTGCATGTATATTACAAAAAAAAAAATAAAAAAAAATCATGTGTAGCACAATTTCCAAACTTATTCATTTGTAGCACAAAAATGTTTGATTGCACTATTCAATCACTCAAAATCGATAGAAGTTTATCAGTTGAAATGATGAAGTCTATCACTTGAACGGATAAAAGTCTAAAGTCTATTAATTGAACTGATAGAAGCCTATCAGATGAATTGATAAAAGTCAAAAGTCTACCCGTTAAACTAATTGAAGTGTAATGATGGTAGAATAAGAATTTTGGGCAAAATGTACTATGAGTAAAATTATCTTAAAAAATAGTAAAACTCTCATATACATGCATGTGTAGGGAAATTCCCTACCTTTTAAATATGGGACATCATTGGATGCACAAAAATTTCACTACTTTTTAAAATACTCTTTGATAAAAAAAAAAAATTTATGGCATCCAATGGTGTCACATACCCAAAAGATAGGGCTCCCCTACACATGCATGTATAGAAGAGTTTTTCTCTTTAAAAAATATGCTATGATTGTAATGAATAACAAAAAATGTGTTATGGCGAGCAAATTCTCTTTTTAGTTTGATCAATTACTCCGATAAAACTTGTTAATTGTTGTAATCACACTTTAAAATATTGAAAGCTAATTTTGAAAAGATCGAACATTTGTCAAACTAGTTAGCCGTTACTATTTT
>JBBMEF010000028.1:8705482-8720395 GCA_037832685.1 Sicyos baderoa | reverse complement strand
AAAAAAAAAAAAAAAAAAAAAAAAAAAAAAAAAAAAAAAAAAAAAAAAAAAAAAAAAAAACCAATCAGATAATCCTATTGAAGATAAATTGCCAAGATTTTAAATTAAGTGATATTCATATTGCTTTAAGTAAATGGCAAAATATTTACTTTATAAAGAGAATTGTGACCAATAATTAAACATATAGTGATTGTTAGGGTTTTGGAGATCAGCATCAAAAGATGAAGATTTCTAATTCCTCTATTCTCTCCTCATTCATTCTCTTTTCTTTGCTCATATCACCTGCCATTTCTGCCAAGAAGGTAACCAATAATTCAAAAATGTTGGGTTTTTTTTGTTTGTAACTATTTCACTTTTAGGCTTAAAAATATTTGTTTAATCACAAAGTTTTATTGATCTCAAACAAAAATCACAAAGTTTTTTTTTTTTTCAAAGTCTATAGAAAACCCTAAAATTTGTTATTTAATATTTGACATGGGTGAAATTTTTTTTTTTTGATATCTGTGACTGTCCGGGCCAGTTTCAACACGCACCTCGACTAATGTCACGGGCATACTGTCTGACCATATAACATTTGGATGCTCAGAAAACCCGTAGGTAGGTGGCCATTATGGGGTTTGAACTCATCATCTTATGTACCCAAGACCCTGTTTGACCAATTGAGCTACCTCATGATGATTGACATGGGTGGAAAAATTATCTCAGGAGTTTGGTAAAATGTCAATTGAAATTACTATGTATCTGTAAGATACAAACAAAACCATAATGATTTTGTTTCACCATCCATCCAATAAGTATATCAAACAATTGGGTACCATTTATATGTTGTGTTTTGTTATTAGATTGTTACAATGTTTTTTAAAACCCCTAAATTTGTTGGTATAATTTCTCTTATTTTTATCATAATGTATTGGGTATTTACTCTAAAACTAAGAGTTTTGTTTTTTTTTTAATTGGTTCAGTCATATGTGGTGTTATTGGGATCCCATTCACATGCATTAGATGTTTCAGAAGCCGATCTTCAAAAAGTGGTTGATTCCCATCACAAATTACTTGGATCCTTCTTGGCCAGGTTCAATATTTCTCTATTTTTCCCTAATATTTTATAGGGGTTTTTACGGGAATAAACTAAATTGATAAAATATTTACAATACTACCCAAATTTGAAAAAATTTAACAACTATATTCAAATATATTGAATAACTAATACATAATAATACATAATATGAGTATTATTTATATTGTATAGATGTGTAATTATTAGGGGTGCACACCAACTCGACAACCCGAGAAATCCGAACCAACCCAACCCAAATTGTCGGGTTGGGTTGGGTTGAATACATAAATGGGTTAGGTTGGGTTGAAAATCATGGAATTTTCATGGGTTGGGTTGGGTCAAGGGTTGATCTAAATCAACCCAACCCAACCCGACCAACCCGAATTTCATATTTAGTTTTAAAAAATATAATTTTTACACATAACATAATTATTATGTAATTTAATTATTTATATTATGTGTTGCATATTCATTTTATTTAATTATTATTGTTAGACTTTAATTTTTTAATATTTTATAAACCTATTGATAAGGTTTTGAAGTCAGGTAAACTTGAATTTTGCATTAGTAATAAGAGTATACTTATACTAATATTAGTCATAAATTTCTAGAAATCGAAAAAGATGCGTTAGAAATTGTTTATTGAGTACATTACTTATCATGGTGAGCTTTTTAAATTTTAGTTTAGTTACAAATTATGAACCCCGATAACCCAACTCAAGTCAACCTGAAAATAAAGGGTTGGATTGAATTGGGTTGTGTTTTTAATTGAGTTGGGTTGAGTTGGAGAATTGACCAATCTAAATTTTTGGATTGAGTTAAAAATCATCTCAATCCAATCTAAGCCAACTCATGTTCACCCCTAAAATGAACTATCCAACACAACTTCCCTACGATTGAATTGCGGAAATAAAAAGTTTAGGAATAAAAATAAAATGATAACAACTTATGACATTCCAAAAAAAGGGAAAAAAATACAGACAGATGGCATAGGAAAAAGCCCAGTCAGCAACCAACCCGGTGCAGGTCACGTGAGCTACCGCTTGGCCACTCTGCGTGGACCAATCATTGACTGAATTACACGTGGTCCCGCCAATTTTCCTCTCGAAATCTCGTCTCCGTGGGCCCCATCCTTTTCTGACGTGACATCAGCACCTCCTACCGCCTCAAAGCTGGATTATTGTTATTATTATATTCTTTGGGTATATTATTATAATTTTCTCCAAATTATATAAATTGAATTGATTTTTTTTTAAGAACAGGTTATTTCAAAATACTTGGGGGGAGTGTACAAATACAAATTGATTCCTAACAAGACCAAAATATTATCCGGAAAATAAACGTTTTGTTACAGAATGAATGAAAACAAACACTTGAGTTTGGATGAATAGAAATTAAAAAAGTTTGAAGCCATGCAGAGTCTTAAAGTAATAAAATGGAAAAGAAAATGACAAGTTTTTCAAAAAAATAAATGAAAAGAAATAATGGGAATTTGTCTCCTAATATATTTTTGACTTTTCATAACAATGGTAACAAATTTTTAAAAATAATTTATTCATATTATATTTCGCTCAAAATTTCTAATTTATCAATTTGATCGATAGATTTCATTCGATTTTGAATGATTCAAACCGATAGAATTCATACACCTCAAATGAATAAATTTGAAAATGGGGTAATTATTTTGTTTTTTTGAATATATCATTCAAAATTGTGAGAAATAACTTAATATTATTTAATTTAGTTGGGGGATGAGAAGGCATGGGTTGTTGCTCAGACTGGTATTTAAGCCCAAACATTTTGATTTCCTGCTTACTTTCTCTCTACATTTTTAATTAATTTTGCTCTCCTCATTGCTTTTTCTAGGGTTTTTGCTATCTTTAAATCTCTTGTTCATTTTTCTGGTAATTTTTGGTATAATTCATTACTGAAAGGTGAAGAAGATGATTACTGGGCTCGTATTTGTAGCAGGTTACAGGTGACTCGTTTTTTTTTTTTTTTTTTTTTTCTGAATTGGGTTCTTTTTATTGAATTTTTTTTTTTTTTAATATCATTCGTTGATATGTTCAAGAACATTACTTAAGATCACGGATACAACAAAAAAAAGTTGATCAGAGCTAGGGATTAGATTATTTCTTGACTGATTTTTGTGGATGTTAACAGAAAAAAGCACTAGGTAAGTAATAAGTATATATGAATTAAATACTTACACGATTTTGTACACATTGTTATTTTTTTAAATATATTTATCCACTCTTATCGAAATATCGAAAAATGTAGTCCAAAATATTTTCAATATACTTATCCACCCAGGCTGTAGTTCTATTCTATAAATGAATCAATTGCTTTTCTTTCATGTCTCCACCTTTAACTATTTTGAAGGGAGAAATACTGATGTTGCTGATGTGGCATCAAATAATTAATTTTCTATATATATTTTCCCTTTTTCATTATAATTAATTTTCTTTTTAAAATGAAAAACAGTTATGGCATCAAATACAAATAGTGACATATTAATTTTCTCTACTTGGAGACAAGTATTTATCTTTTGAAGGGCCCTTGTTTATGAGTAGGAGTGTATATGGGTTGTGGATTTTTTTGGACCTTATTCAAACTTGTTTGGTGATTCCAGCAATCCGACAAATCTTATAAGTTAGATCGATCTAATCCAATTCATATATTTTTAGATTGAGTCTTAAAATAGTTATTTTTTGTTTTTAATTTGAATATATATTTGAATTTTTAAATAAATCAATTTGATAACTTTTAATTTAAATTTATATTATGACATATATATATATATATATATATATATATATATATATATATACTTTAAAGACTTCAAAAATATTTTAAAGAATTTTGAGGAGTAAAATGTCCCAAACCGAATGATGAAATTTACAAATTTTGAAAAATATATACATGCATATATAAATAAGATATAGGAATTTTTTTTTTCAAAAAAATAATATTAAGTTCAGGACTGTTAACTCATAATTTTTTTTTTTTTTTTTTTAATTTTAACTCAATCCAAATAAGTTGATAACTGAGCCCAACTCGTCTAATTGGATTTAGTTATTCGGCTTTTCGGGTTTTTTGAACACCCCTAGTTATGGCTTACATTTTGTTAGTTGTATTTTTAGTTTCTAACTACGGTTCTTTCATGATTATTGCTTTCTAAATTTTCATATTTTGGAAGAAAAAAAATGTTCAGCAGGTTTTGATATTCTATTTATGGTTAGCAGGTTTAGAAAGTTGTGTTGTGTTAGCAGGGAAATCAAGTAAGTGAAAGAATGGAATTAATCTTGAGAGAAGGGAAGAAATGAGCAAGGATAAAACAATATTAGGTGCAACAGAGGATGCACATGTCCAAAATAAGTTTAGGCAAGGTGCTAAGAACAATGAGTGTTCACCGAAACCCGAAAACATCAGCACGGTTGGATCGCAAAAAATGGTCATACCGATCGACGGTGGATCACGTGATCATCCTCATGAACTTACTGGCATTTTAAAGGGTAAGAATCTGAGTAGGTGTAAGAAGAAAGTGAAATTTTCTGATCAACCAGAGTGCAGTTTGGATGATAACAAGGGTTCAAATTTACCAAATATTGGTCCATCAAACTATAGAGCTAGGCTGAATTCTAGGCAAAATCAGTGGCAACATCTTTACCAACTGTCAAATGGTTCACATGTTGATACTTCTTACAAGAATATTAATATTGGTCAGGCAGTAGGCTTGGAGAATGGTGTGTGCACATCTTTTCCGGACTCGTTGGCGCAAAGAGCCAATCGTAATGAACGTGGAAAGGAAGTGGAAGGTAAGGGTGGTGATACGCTTGGCAGAATTCAGACCAAGATTCTATCGAAATCAGGCTTTTCTGAAGTTTTTGAAAAAAGTACCTTGGAAGGCAAGGGAGTATTTCGTAGAGTTTTCACACTGAGGGACTTCAATCTTGCACAAAGAAACTCTATGATTGCAAGGAATATTGCATTGGCATCTAATTCATCATTACAACATGAGGTTAAAGCTGGCATGTCCTCTATGGATAAGAATTCTGAGATTAAACATCAGAGTTCTGATTTAGATCATGGCATTAATCTTAGAGAATGGCTTAAAGTTCCCCACAACAAAGCAAATAAAATGAAATGCTTGCATATATTTAAGTGCATAGTTGAGCTGGTCAATCATTCTCATGCTCAGGGGGTTTTCTTGCGCGACTTACGACCATCTTCTTTCGAGATATTGACGACGAATCAGGTGAAGTACATTGGATCTTTTATTCAAGAAAAAGCACCAGAAAGTGTGATGGTTAAAGACGGTCAATGTTCGGATAGTCGTCTTACCGGGAAAAGGCCATTAGAGCAAGGGAACTTTCTGCCATTTGGTGTATCTTCTAAAAAGCAAAAAAATGTCCTGAATACAAGTCTTATGGCCCAGCACTCTCATAATCTTGAAACTGAAATAAGTGACCAATTGGAAGAGAATTGGTATGCAAGTCCGGAGGAACTTAATGCGGGATGCTGCTCGGCTAAATCGAATATATTCTCTCTTGGTGTTCTTCTTTTTGAGGTGAGAAGATAAGTTGTGGTTTAGTTGATATGAACAAGTAATAGAATGTCGAAAATGCGTCTATCAGTTGATTTTGGTTGAAAGAGTTTGTATTCAATATCCATGAACTTGAAGGTTAAATGGTGTTACTTTTTTCTTGATAAAGGTTGATTGAAACTGTTAATGAATAGACAACCTAGGATCATGGCTCTATCTCTAATTTTTGTTTATGCTATTTGATCAATGTCCTTTCCCTCTTTTGTGCTTTATTACTTTGTAGCAGCCCTGAAAATACCCTGAAATGAATGTACTTTATTTCTTTCAGTTACTTGGAAAGTTTGAATCAGATGCAACACTTGCTGCATCGATGTCAAATTTGCGTGAGATGAATCTTCCTCCGAACTTTCTAAGTGATAATTTGAATGAAGTCGAATTTTGTCTTTGGCTACTTCATCCCGAACCAGCATCTCGACCGACAACAAGGTAACAATGAACTCTAATCGTGCTTAGATCACAAATCTTATGTTTGAATGAACGTCAAAGGTTAAAATATAAATGCTTTCTTGTACAAGTGTCATCCTTCATGATTTGGTATTAGTCCTTTTCACTGAAAAGGGCTCAATAAATCTTGGGCTCGTACAATTATCACCCAAGGTTGGTTGAAGCTTGAAGCTTTCAAGACATGTTTTTTTGGAGGTCTCAGGTTCGAGTCTCACGAGTGAGCTTAATTGTAAAATTCATTTTCTCTCGGGTCCAGTCCTGGGGAAGTGCGCAATTACCCCCGGGGATAGTGGAGTGAAGCTCCAATTTTCCTTAAACAGAAACACCCTGTCATGCAATCTATGCAAGGACAGTTAAAAGAGGAATCTGAAATGAATAAAAAGGAGGGCTGATTGGATTGTACACTTTGCAAGGGCTCAAGGTTATTGCCAGTGCTGTGGCAAATTTTAGTCAAAATTAACATCAGCTGTTAATTAACTGGTTTCTTTGTTTGTGCTGTATATTAATTTTTCATATACATAACATCTCCTGTTTTGAAATTTTTTTGATGGACAGGGAAATTTTAGAATCAGAACTGATTAATTCTCTGCCAGCAGAGCTTCCGGCATCTATCGACGAGGAAGATGCTGAAATAGAGTTATTGTTGGAGTTTTTCACATCAATAAATGAACAAAAGCAGAAACAAGCCTCAAACTTGGTGGAAAACATTAGGTATTTAGAATCAGATATTGAAGAAGTCAAGAAAAGGCACAGTTCAGCTGAGCCCTTGGATAAATCTGGGTTGTTTAATACCTTGGATCAAATAGATGCTTTGGTGTTTCATAGAGGATATCTAAATTCAAATGTCCACTCTCAGAAATCTAAAATATCACATATTGATGAAGAGAGAATATCAAAAAATATTAGTCAGCTTGGAAGTACTTATTTTTCCTTGAGACCAAAAGTAGTTCCTTCTCAGATAGATTCGCCAATTCGGAACGATATAGATGTTTTGACAGCTCGTGAAAACTGCTATCTACAACAAAAAGACGACGAGAAGACCGATGTTGATCGTCTAGGTGCCTTTTTTGATGGTTTTTGCAAGTATTCTCGTCATAGAAAGTTTGAAGTATGTGGGGTGCTGAGAAATGGCGATTTTAACAATTCCTCGAATGGAATATGTTCCATGAGTTTTGATCGAGACAAGGACTACTTTGCTGCTGCTGGAGTGTCGAAGAAAATACGGATTTTTTACGTTAATTCATTCCTTATTGACTCGGTGGATATTCACTATCCCGCAGTCGAAATGTTTAATGAATCAAGTCTTAGCTGTGTTTGCTGGAATAGCTATATCAGGAACTATCTGGCTTCAGCTGATTATGATGGTGTTGTTAAGGTTGTTACCTCATGGCTTGCCTAGATTCTATAGAAGTTCATTGGATGGGGAATTATAGAGTGATTATAAATGGGTTTTTTTGAGTGATAAGAAACTTGAGTTGTAGTAATAGTTCGTTTGGATGTAGTTATAAATGAGTCATTATTTTGAATGGTTAGAAATGAATGATTAAACATGAATAATTAGAAATGAATGATTATTTTGAATAATTATAAATTGGCGATTAAAGATGAGTGATTACAATAGCTTGTTTAAATATAATTGTTTGAACTCAGTTGCAATAGCTTATTAATTACATCGAACAAACACCCCCTTTAGTAGTGATTTAATTCTTATGCTTATATGTATTTTTGTTTTGTTAATTCCATTTTCTTGAATGGGTTTCCAGGTATGGGATGCAACTGTAGGTCAAGAGGTTTCTCAATTCAAAGAACATGTGAGGAAGGCGTGGTCTGTTGACTTTTCACAAGTGCATCCCACAAAGTTGGCCAGTGGAAGTGATGATTGTACTGTAAAACTTTGGAGCATTAATGAGGCATGTCCCCTCTCTTAAACTCCCCGTGTTATGAATAATCGAAACAACATTAAAAAAAGAGTTACAGAAAACGTGAAACAAAGAACATAGCGATTTACATGATTCACTAACGTTATGTTAGTTAAGTTTATGGACATTGGTATCTATATATCTGTAATTTTAACAGTCTTAACATAAATCATATGAAGATTGCATTGCAGGGTTGGTATCTATCTGTAATCGTGTCGAATTCTTCTCGAACTGATCGATCAGTGTTCATTATCTTACTGCAGAAGAAGTGTTTGAGCACAATATGGAACACAAAAAATGTATGCTGCGTTCAGTTCTCTGCTCATTCAACTCATTTGCTGGCTATTGGCTCTTCTGATTATAAAACCTATTGCTTTGATCTACGATATACGAAATCGCCCTGGTGTGTGTTGGATGGCCATGAGAAAGCTGTAAGCTTTGTGAAATTCTTGGATTCTGAGACCCTTGTATCTGCATCCACTGACAACACATTGAAGCTATGGGATCTTAACAGAACCACTCTTACTGGCTTGTCTGCCAATGCTTGCACTTTAACTTTCAGTGGTCACACTAATGAAAAGGTTTGTCTATTTTCCTTTTCTCTTTGTCCCCTTCTGGGTTAAGAATATATATAGATGCTTATGTTGAGAAGACATCATAGACAACAAAAAACGTGAGACAAAGAACATACAAATGTACATGGCACATTAGTGTTGTGTTAGTTACGTCCACGATAGATGAGAGAAACCGTTTTGTTTAAGAGATCGTGTTTGGCGAAGGGGGCAAATGTTTTAAGAGAGTTTATCTAGTGCGTCTTTCATAAAATCATAATGCATCATGATTCATGGCCAATATGAAAATATAAAACTTGCTGAGAGATCCCGTGCTAAGTATGTGTAGCGCAACATAGTTCAAGACATTTTGATAGCTTATAGAACTTGCTTCTTCATTTTATTTGTTTTTCGACTAACTGAATTCTCTGGTTTTCTCTTGCACGGTAGAATTTCGTCGGTTTATCGGTTTCCAATGGCTACATTGCTTGTGGTTCAGAAACAAATGAAGTATGTTCTTTCTCTTTCTTGGGATGCAAAATCGCTGTTGTGAACAAGTGGAACGCCTTCCCGAAACGGCGTCTCTTTATTTACATATTTTAAACTCTTTTTTCAGGTATATGCTTACCATAGATCTCAGCCCGTGCCAGTGATTTCATATAAATTTGGTTCCATCGACCCTGTTACGGGAAAAGAGACCGAGGACGACAACGAAGAGTTTGTTTCGAGTGTATGCTGGAGGGGAAAATCTGACATGGTTGTTGCAGCCAATTCAAGTGGGTGTATAAAAGTACTGCAAATGGTTTGAGTTTCTTAACTTGACCAATGTGGTCATCTTCAGTCGATTTACAGCTCGTGATCGTGAATTTAACAGAATATCTGAATCTAAAGTATAAGAATTTACATTTTGACCACTTATTATTAAGTTATATAAGTTGAACTGTTGATTCAATATGTGGAATCATATGGTTGAAAAGCTGCCTCAGATTTTGTAGTGCCTGTATATATTAGAAAGAAATATATATATATGTGTTTCTAAAGTTTACACATCTTCTAACTGATCATTTATTCCATTCTTTTCTGGTTGTAATTTTACCCAACAGCTAGTTATAAAAGCTGCATAAGAATCTGAATGGTTGCATAAAAGCTGCATAAGAGATGGTTTTGCAATGGACACTCAACAAAATCATTGTAAAAGGAAAATTTGCTTTCTTTATTCAAATTTAAGATAAAATTGGCAATATCCAAATCCAAGTTCAATTGGATGAAATTCAAAATTTAAGTCGAAATCAGCTTAATTTGTACAGTTAGGAACAAAAATGAATCTCTTAGCCAATAACTCAAATGGAAATATAGTTTCAAATTATAATCACAGCTCCAACAAAGACTTAAATGGTTGCCTTCATTCAGTATTATAAGCGAGTATGTTACATGTGTCACTTTATTTTTTTATATATCTACGGGTGTCTGGACTAAACAAACCATCTAATCCTATAACATTTGCTCGAAAGTTGCTGACATGAGATACAATACAAAAACACATCATCCTAGATAATTAGTTTTTTCTCTGAATGTTGAATGCATTGCTTATAATACAAACCAAACAGAATATTCTCAAGTGAAGCTCAGTCAAAATGTTCAGATTTTAATGATATGGATGAAAAGAAAAGGCATCTGTCTGCTAATGTTAAACCTGCACAATCACAGAGAAAAACAGAGACAATGAAGAAAATATATACACTGGATTCTTCTAAGTTAAGGGGAAAAAAACAGAATCTGCTATTCTTTCTGAGATGTCCACAAACTACAGAACTTAATTACAAGAAGCTAACATGAAAAACTTAATGCTAACACTATTTCTGTAAGAAGAAAAGAGAGAAAATGAAGTAACTGATCTATGTTGACTTGAACAATGCTTTAAATTTCACAACGATTCAGAAGAAAAGCTCTACAAAAAGGGCTTCCATCTGTGAAGAAGCAAGAAAAGCTAGCGAATCTCCGAGTCCGAGACATGCCCATTTGGTCTCCTTCTTCCCTTACTCAGAGGGCTTGAAAATGTTTGCGGGATATCGCTTTCTGTTTTCAATACTCGAGGTCGTGATATCGTTCGTGAAGCTGTTCGAGGAGTCACCCGGGTTCTTGTTTCCGGGGTTCCTGAGTAAAGCCAATCACAAGCTTCAGTTATAACCAATCTGTTTGAAACACACAGTCTTAAACAAAGGAAACTAAAGTTATACCTTTGCATCTTCTGATCTTTGTGTCTGCAAGTTTCTTTGTGGTCGGCATTTTCTTGGCCGGAGCTTCAGAATAAACAGATCTCATATCAGAATAGAGGGATCTGGTGTCACTTTCAGGGATTGTGAATGGATCTTCAACTAGAGAAGCTGTGTCATCTCTGTAAATGGATGCACAATCATCCTTGTTAAAGGAGACAACTTCACTTATAGAGTCCCATGTCTTGATTTTGCTTGGACTTAACTTCTCCTTCTCTGCAAGTCTATGAGCAAACATTTGGAATGGAATTTGAGAAACTGAACACAAATCTCCAACCCCATCCGAGGAGAACTTCCTTGCAACGCCTGCTTCAACGTCGCAGTAATCGACGGTTGGCTTTTGTAGCTCGGGCTGATTGCCTTCTGGGTTCATGGCGAGGAATTTCTTCACCTGACGAAGGATTCGACAAATGGAAGAGAAAGACAGCCTCTGAGAAGGATCAGAGTGCCAGCATCTTTTGGTAAGGTTCACCAAATATTTGGGAGTTGGAAATGGGAAGAGGGGTCTTTCGCCTGCTCGGATATTGCGGCTCATCTTCTCCCCTTGCAAATGACCGTCTTCAAATGGCACTTTCCCAGTCAAAAGCTCGAAACAAAGCATACCGAAACTGTAAACATCTGCTTTCTCTGTTTTCTTGAAAGAAGGAACAGTCCCTGGACCTTGTTGTTCTTGCTCTGCCATAACTTCAGGGGCATGCCAGATAAAAGGGTTGGTTTCTATTTGGTTCGTTGAGTTTCTGGGAGAATGATTCTTGACTGATGATAAACCGAAACCGGCGACTTTTACGAGATAAGAGCATTCCAAAGAGCTCCTTGGCTTCATAAATACATTGGAAGGGGTTAAATCTCCATGATAGATCATTTGTGAGTGGAGATATTCCATGCCTCTTGCAATTTGAAGCATGATATCAACAGAAACATGGAGAGGAAACACTAATCTCCTTCTGACTCCATTGTTATCCTTCATGTAGGAAGAAAGATCCTTGGACATCAAATCCATTATAAGAAAGTACTCTTTCTTCTCCTCATCCAAAAACCCACAAAGGTATTGTAAAATGTTAGGATGTGAAAGTGATAGAAGAGTTTGAACCTCTGAATTTGTTTGTTCGGTTTCCGCAATGAACTGTCTCAGTCCAAAGTTCTCCCCAAACCATTGGACTTCCTTGTACTGCCCTCCTTCCAACCGTCTCCTCACCTGATAATCCTTTGTTCCGAATAAAACCGAACTCGAAAAAAGCTTCGGACTCGCTTGTTCTGAGTTGTTCAACTTCATTATCAACAATTCACCAAGCCGCTGCTCATTCTTTGAACCAGCTGCTCCTGATGAATTTATCTTCTCCCTGAGTGCTTCAACTAGAAGCCATCGATCTTCTCTCCAAACGCTCAGCAATCGGTTACATATTTCTCGAGGAACCAAATACTGTTTCCCAAATCTCCAATGGAACAGTTTCAGGTCATTCCATTCCATATCATATTTCCTCAAAAGCACAAGTCTCCTCTTCTGCATCTCGTCCTGATCGAGCCCCGATATCTCTCCAGCCGTCTCAATCGCTTCAATAACAGCAGGAAAGCAGGAAAGCAAGTTGTGGATGTGGAATTCAACACAGTCCTTGTTTTGATAGAAGCTGATCACTTTAGCCCACCAGTCTTTGGAATCAATGCATTGCTTAATGTAAAGCTCCCCTTCTTTAAACACCCTATGCAGTTCCCTCAATGGTTGTTCAAGAGCCTTCCACTTGGTGTTCTTCTCTTCAAGCTTCAGATTATCCTTGATCTCTCCAGCAATGGTATCAAAAGCCAAACTAAACATATCATACAGTAAACAGCATTGACGCCGGTTGAATTGGATATCGTCTTGCAACACCATTAGAGCCTTTAAGCTTCCCAATACCTCTCCAATGCGCCGGAATTGTTCCATCCCGGCTCAGAGAGGAAGAATTCGTTAAAGAAAGCACCTAAAACACACGCAACCGCCTCTCGAACCAAAATTTAAATCCGTCTCTGACTCTCCAACTACACCACTGCCTACAGATTCAACCACACAACAATGAGAAGCTATAAACCAGAGGGGAGAAAAATCCCAACAACCAACCAACCTCTAATATCAAACAGAATGATCAAATCCAAGTTTTTTTTTTGCAGTCGTAAGTGTCCGGATCAACTTACATGCATCTTAACTATTCTCACAAAACATACGGTCTGATCCTACAACATTTTAATGTAAAAAAAAACAGTACAAAATTAATTTCTAGATGCAAGTGAACAACATGGATTGAACCTACAATTTTTTAGTTTGTTAGGACTCTTTTGACGGTTAGACCACCCACGACGATGGTTGTTCAAATTCAAGTATTAAAGAACAAAAAACCAACAACTTCACAAAATCTAGATAAAAAAAAAAAAGATAAAAAAAAATACCTTCAGTTCAAAAATCCCCTGGAATTTCAGAATCAAGCACCCAAGCAAGAAACAAAAAAGAAAAACCAGCTTGAGAATCAAATCCCCATTGAGACAAAACATCAAACACTTGGAGGGGGGGTTTTGATCGATGAAAAAACGGCTAAGAAACCGAGGGATTTAAGAAAAAAAAAAACGGAAATCTCAAGATGGGGTTTCTTGTCGGATTACTGTAACGACGAATTTGATCAAAGAATTGACAAGAAATTAATGAAATCAAAATAAAGAAGCAGTTTTTTGTTTAAGGAATGAGCTTTGTGGTTTTTGTTGGAGAAAAATGGAGGCGTGGCCGTTGAAATTCCGTTTTATTTGAACGCACTTATAATACGTGTTCCCGCGGCTTCCGTATTTCCTTTATATAAAAGAAAAACAAAATAACCAACAAAAATAAATATTCAAAAAACGCCGACGTTTTGACTTCTTTGCTGGCGAACAGAGTGGAAGCGAAACGGCGACGTTTGGAGTTAAGTCATAAATATCAAATTTAATAATGAGAATTTGCTATAGATAGCAACTTTTACCTCATCTATTATAATTATAGCATTTTTTAAAAAATAATTTGTATGTAGCAGATTTGGAATATTTTTTCTGTTTTTTCATTTTTACCCTTTTTTTCTTTACAACTTTCGTGTTCAGCGCCCCCAATTTTAACAACCGCCTAAATATTTGGCCAATTTCTACCCTTCTGTTTCTTAACCATTTTCAATTCTGCAAGTGTTAAACACTTTTAAAATAGAATTCAATTTTTATCACTCAATCTTTAATTTTATATTTAAATTATTTTACTAACTAATTCCAATTTGATAAAATTGATTTTAGAGTTAGTTTAATATTTTCAACCTCACCTACCAATTTTAACAAAACTCAACGTGAAATTCACTATTTTTAATAAAATCAATTCAAATTGAATTGGTTAAATCTTCAAATATTTTAAAATTTGACTACATTTATAATTAGTTTGTGAAAACAATACATCCATTACAATTTTCATAACTTTTTTTAAAACTATACATCCATTACAATTTTCATAACAAGTGATAGAAGTCATTCACTTTTGTACGTGATAGAAGTTAGTTTCTTTAGTGATAGAAGTCAATTTATTTGGTGATAGAAGATAATCATCATATAACTAATAGAAGTGATATAAGTCAATTGTTTTTTTTATGAAAATCATTCATTTTTGTAAGTGATAGAAGTCGATCAGTAGTGATAGAAGTTAGTTTTTTTAATGATAGAAGTTAGCTATATTTTATAAAGTGATATAAGTCAATCATTTTTGTTAATGATAGAAGTCAATCATTTTTGTTTTCCCGTTTTTCATTTGAAAATAATAAGCATATTATGGAGTTGAAAGTCTAGCTCAATTGAAGATTTCTATCGCTAGACTAATAGATTTCTATCACTAGACATATTGATTTCTATCACTAGACTAATTGATTTCTATCACTACACTAATTGATTTCTATCACTAGACTAACCGATTTCTATCACTAGACTAATTGATTTCTATCACTAGACTAACCGATTTTTATCACTAGACTAACTGATTTCTATCACTAGACTAACTGATTTCTAGATTTCTATCACTAGACTAATTGATTTCTAT
>JBBMEF010000028.1:8674607-8686399 GCA_037832685.1 Sicyos baderoa | reverse complement strand
TTAGATGGGAGATTTAGGTGAGAGAAAGAGAGTTGAGGCGGTGAGGGTGGAGAGTTGAGTAGGGGGACATTTTTTTTAACACATTTTTTTTTTCAAACTAAATATTTACATAGCAGAAAATGAAAGGGGAAGAAGGATGAAGAATGAGGGACCAAAATTGGACTTTTGAAAGTCTAGGGACCAAAATGGAATAAGAGTGATAGTTGAGCGACCAAAATGGTATTTTAACCAACCTTTTTCTATTTAGTTTTGTGATTAATTATGAAAACAATACATTATAAATTGTTTTAATAGTCAAAAGAAAATTTTGTGTATACAAGATAGTAGAAATTATAATTATTTTTATTTTTATTTTTATTTTTTGATAAAAGATTATAAATTGAATGAAAGATAACTAATTATAAAAATATATTATTTGATTGACAATAACATATTACATATCAAATAATATTATTTTTTTACAAAAAATAAGTCAACTATTAAATAAAAATAAAAATAAATTATAATAAAATGGCTAATAATCAAGAGTATCTTGAGAAATTAAGAAGTTATGGGCTTCTAGAAATTAAATTTCTTCAAAAAAAAATTTGATATACAAATGTTATAATGTTACCCGAAAGTGTTTAGATGATGAGTTAGTTTGTAAAAATATTTTGAAAAGTAGAAGTTGCAACAAAAATCTTGTTTATAAATGATTTTTTGTAGAAAAATTAGTCACAATAGCATATTTGGACATAAATTTGAAACGAATAGTTATTTTGAGTAGTTACTAAAAATAAATTATTTAATAAAAAAACGAGAAATTATTTTGAATAATTATGATAATTCATTTGATAGAATTTTTAAATTAGAATACTCATTTTAAATCTTGTAAATTCAACAAACTAACATCTCTTGCCAAAAAAGAAAAAACAAAAAAAAATATAAATTAAATCCTCCCTAGATATTTCCTTTGATTATATGCGAAGTGGGTGCAAAACGAATCGAATAGTTAATAAATATAAAACAAAAACAAAAACAAATTATAATAAATATAATAAAATAAGAATATGTACGGCCTGAAATTTCGAGATACAAAAAGTATTAAATGAAGAAAAAGAAAAACATTAGAAAAAGTTGAACTGAGCGACCTTCACACTTCTCCACTACAACAAACAATGTATTGTCACGTGACATTGAGTCGGTCATCTGGCTTCTACAAGTGACCTTTATTTATTTATTTATTTATTTATTTATTTATTTTTTACTTTTGTTGAATGAAAGATTTTAAATTGTTTGTCAAACACATCCATGTATTTACTTGTCCATATTTTGGAGGGAGAATTGAGATTTTTATTCCATAAATTATAAATTTCGTTCATTATAAAAATTACAATTTTTTCAAAATCTTAAAAATAATTGCTGTGGACTAAATTTCTATTTTTTACAAGATTAAAAATCATAAAACTAAATTTATAATCTAGGCAGTTGTACATTGAATCATTTCAGTTGTATTTATTATTTGTTGTGACCTATTTTTATGTTTATAAATTAAATTTTTCTGAATACAAATTTTCATGAATTTCAAAATAGAAAAGGAATGGATTTTTTAAATTACAGTCATAATAAAATTTTATCCTGATTTCTTCGAGTAAAGAAATCTTATAGACCTTTCGCATTAAATAATATTTTATCGCAATCCAATTGAAAATTTATCAACTTTTCAGTGGAAAACTATATCAAACAAGTTTTTTTATTGCTACTCAAATTAATTTTTCGTTTTTATGATTTATAATAACTCTTCATTTCTAACAACTTAGTTATAATCATATTTATAACTACTCAAAATAACTTCTCATTTATAATCATTTAATTTTAATCATTTTTTTAATTACTCAAAATAACTACTTATTTTAAATCTATATCAAAACAAGTTATTATATCCAACTCTTCTATACAAAAATCATACCAAACGAATACTTGACTGTAACTCTCAATTTTTAACTACTCAAAATAACTCTTTAAATTAACTTATCAACTAAAACCTCATCTAAACACCTTCTCCTCTAATTATTGTAAAATTAAAATACAAAAAAAATTGCACTCGTGCTCTAAAGTGAGAGAATGAAACCTATTTTGGTTCTTTCTTTTTGCAAAATTATTTATTGCCCGTAAAGTAGGAAAGGGAAATTTTGTTTTTGCTAAAGTAGCCTTTAAGATATGTTTGTTACTTTAGTTCTAAACTTCTTCAAAAGAAAAAGAGAGATTAGTTATTTTAAAAGCAAAAAATAAATAATTTATCTTAGAAAAAATAGTGCACCGCAAAAGGGAAAAAATAAATATAGGAACAAAAGCAAAAGAGCTAAAAAAAAGTTTCAATAAATATAACAGAAGAACAAAAGCATTATTTAGATTGAAATTAACCTACATATTGTTTTAATTCAAGAAATTGAAGAATACATCTTAATTAGTATGGTATTTTCGAAATCGATAATTGATCATCAAAAAATGCAAACCAATTACACGGTGAGTTTTTTTTTTTTTTTAATGAACGAGTTTAATATTTATTTATTATTATTATTTTTTTTAATTATTGAACTGAGTTGAAGTTTAATGTGAAATGCAACAAAAGAAATATACTTTTTTTACAGTTTAACGGCTAAAATGAATATTTCAAAGTTAAAGAGTTGAATAAAGTAAATGAAATTTTAAATGCTATAAATAAATTATAATAAATCTCACCTGAACTACATAGCATACAATAACAAAATAGTTAGTGGGAAACCATATTAAAATATCGAGATTGTACCTGAAAAGTGGCGCAAGGACCTTAATTCATGAGTTTAGGGAGTCAACTTTTAGTCAAGATGTGGGAAACCATATGATTGGATGGTGTTTTTATATATGCTAATTTTAATTTGAATGGTGTTTTTTCCCTTAATTTTCAAACAATATTCTGAATTAAATATCTAAATTTATTAATAAAATAAATGTACTGAAAATTTCTAAAAATCGACTGCATATTGATTGGATTGGATTCCAGTCGTTTTTATGGTGTTTTTTTCTTCATTTTTGTTGTTTAAAATAAAGTAAATAATATATTTATTTATTTTTGGAAAATGTTGGGGAGTTAATGTCTTATCATAATTTAGTTTGAAATGGGGCGAATAATAAATATGTTAAGAGGCTCAGCTATTAAATTCAAGTTCAATCAAAATTAAACTGGTAGGGACAGCAACTAAACCAAAACTCGGCCTTTATTAACTATTCAGCTGCAAATCATAAATGAATCATTACACCATTAATAAATATTACCCTAATTCCAATATATATATATATGATAAGTCGGTGATTTGCTGCTTAAGGGTCTTTGGATTTAGATAGAAAATTTATTAATTTTTTAAAAAAAATTATATCTAAATATATATATATATTTTTTTTGCATATTAAAAATAATATATCATTTTTACTACTCAAAATAACTCATTATTTATAACAATTCTTTATAATTATTTTAACAACCACTCAAAATAACTCCCCATTTATCACTGATTTCGAATAATTCATTTCTCATTCTTCAAAATAATTCTTTTTTAACTACTAATTCTAATCATTCTTTTTTTAATTACTCAAAATAATTATTCATTTTAAATATACATCCAAACAAATTATACCTTGTCTCTAACTCATCTACATAAAAACCATATTCAAACGCGTATTTAGCTACAATTTCCAATTTTTAACTACTCAAAATAACTCCTCAATCAAAACTTCATCCAAATATTTTGAGAGTTTTTCGATTAAATAATATTTTATAACAAAATTAGGAGAAAGAAACCCAAACATAAATCTCTTACGAAAATCAACCTCAAGTATATATAGCTCGAATAGATATATTACGGTCAACAAGTCGAGAGTAAAAAAATACACTTCGGTTTTAATTCACACAATCATCATTTCAACTAATCAACTCTGCACTAATATTTTTTTCCTCCTGACTACAATAATATTAATTAACTATTTCTGTAAGCTAACGGCTATATTCTCCATATTGTGTTCTTTTTTTTAAATCAGACATTATTGTGTTCGACCTAAGTGATAATTGATAATAGATTTAGGTTCACAAAAGGGTTTTATTGGAATAAACTCACAAGATTAAAGATAAATTTACTGTTATCCATACAAACAGGCAGTGTGTTTAGCAGGAGGGAAGCACAGCTAAGTAAAGAGGCAGATTCAAAGATATATAATTTAAGTAAAAGCCATACGGAAAACAAGCCCTCCTGTAACACTAAGCAGCGCCACTAACCCATAGCATACTTCTGGGTCCAGCTTCTCGCGGTTGCCTCGTACTTGCTTCTGTCGGTCTTGTACATGTGCGCAATCTCTGGCACCAAGGGGTCATCAGGATTCGGATCTGTTAGCAGCGAACAGATCGAAAGTAGCACCTGCGAGAAGAACACATGAGCACATGCTTAGAAGCTTAACGGGTTAACCTAAACATTGTTCAACAGGTTAATACACGTGCTTTCAACTAAGAGGTTAGAGGTTCAAATCTCCACTTTACACACACGTACATACAAAGAATGATCGATGGCACAAAGTTGTACATTAAAACCATCATGGAGTGGCTCAATTGGTCAAAGAGGGCATTGGGGTGTATAAGGTGATGGGTTCAATCCATGGTGGCCACCTACCTAAGAATTGATTTCCTATGGGTTTCCTTGGCATCCAAATGTTGTAGGATCAGACGGTATGTCCCGTGACATTAGTCGAGGTGCGAGAAAGCTGGTCAGAACAGTGACGGATATCAAAAAAAGAAAATGAAGATAACATAATCAGAAAAATGCAAAATAACATGCTTCTTCAATAATAAGAAACGAAATAGTTGATAGCATCACTTCATATCTTCTGACAACTTATGTCAATGAAACCAAGAAGTTTAACCTTTTATTTTTATAGCTAGAAATTAGAGCTTTCACTCTACCACATACACGGAAGCATCAATGCCCGTCTCAAAGTCTGGACCTAGGAGACGATAAAGATTTTACAATTAAATTCACTCGTGGGTTACTTCTGCTCTCCAGGTTGGAGGTCTCGAAACCCACGAGTGAGCTTATTTATTTATATAACTAAACACCGGAGCTTCACCCCACTACATACTCGAAAGCATCCATGCCCGTCTCAAAGTCCGGATCTAGGAGATAATAAAGATTTTACAATTAAGCCACTTGTGGGTTTCGAGACCTCCCACCCTAGAGAGCAGAAGGTATTACCATTGAAAAATCTGCATCCTAATTCCTAATCAATATCACAAGTTAGATTCATGTCTAAAGTAATATCAATGGAGGAATAAAACTATTCTGAGCAGTCTTGAGAAGCAAATTAACTAGGGTTGGTAACTTAAAATCCTTCGATAATCCCCAACCTAAAGCAAATAAGTCAGGGGAGTTGCATGAGTTTCCTATCACAACCATTAAGATTCCAACAGTTTTCTTCAGCAGTTTTAAGGCCCTATACTATACCAGCCACCTCATCCAAAATGACAGGCTCGATGGAGACATCACAGATAGAAAGTCAGAAATACACAGTTCATGTCAATTATAATAAGGTATAAATGCATGAATCAAATTGCAATCCCTCAAAAGACAACCTTAGAAATGGTTAGGGCAGGACTCCACTGTTCCTTAAGTATGTCAAGGCATATGCTTCCGTTGCTGTTGATATTGGGATGGAAGACCTTTGTTCTGAACGCAACCTGTATGAGTTCATGAGCTCAACTTAGCCATCAATTATATATATTATGAGAGACTGAGCGAATAGTTTTACTGGATACAACGAAGTGCTAGAACTAGGCCTAGACATTCATTAGTGAATACATGAGTTCTTGAATCAGTCATATGTAGACCTGCAATAACATAACAGACAAAGATCTGTATAACACAAGACCTTGGGACACTACCAATTGCAAAACTATTTAGCAAACTGAAGCAGTCTCTGCTTAGACCCCAAACTTGTTCAAATTTTGAAAAGGATTGGTCTATTAGACCAGTAATTCAACTGAAAAAACATACTTGCATATAAAAATAAAATTGAACCTGTACTTCCAATGGGTTTAACATAAATAAAATTAAAAAAAATTAAAAAAAAAATTGCTGGAAAATGCTAAAACAGGTATTATCTTGGTCATTTAAACAATGTTCGACTACACCAAGTCTGTTTTTCTCATTTCAGACCACTGAAAACGACAAGAAGAGAGAAGAGGTTTTTTTTTAGATCAGAGAGAAAAAGGTGTTTAACCATCATGGGGTGACTCAATTGGTCAAAGGGGGCCTTGCGGTGCATAAGGTGATGGGTTCAAGGCTCATGGTGGCCACCTACCAAGGAATTAATTTCACAGATATCAAAAAAAAAAAAAAAAAAAGGTGTTTGATTCCTCTGGTCAGTTTTTGTCTCATTTAAAACTGACGCGAGACGATGGAAGATAGAAGGTTAAAAAACTGTCAAATGGATGATTCTGAACCAGCCAACATAATTAATCTCCTAAATGGACGATTTCCATCCTTGAAGCAATAACTATTAACTATAGTCTCATCTATAAATTAGTTGACCAGACCTTGATCTCTCCGGCACTTCAGACTCTTTCAAACACGTCATTTTGCATTCGCCTGTCAATTAATCTCCCAAGAAAAAGCTTTCCCAAGGTAGTTTACTTGCTTACTTGTCAACCACTAAGACGGGTAGGGACGTAGGTCTCCATGTATATGATCCCTAGTTGCTAGAATTCTACTCTATTACTATGATTTTTTTTTTCTTTTTTTTTTTCCTGCAACCGAAAAACCAAAAATTCGCTCTACTGTATCCAAGATTTTAATGTCACAAGTAAGTCTCGAACTTGAGACCTTAAGGGATCACACCTTTAAAGTCCAAGCCTTCGACCACCGAGCGACTATGACATTATTAATGACCCAAAGCATTTGAAAAGGCAAATAATATTAATTTTAACTCAATCGCATCTATTCAGTGAATGAGCATATTTATGTTAAACTGTAGCTTTTATTCGTTTGATATAATTTTGTTCTGCATAGGTTTTAATTAGTATTTCTCAAAGCTTCTCACCCACAACCAGCCACACAGAGACGTGTGGTGGTGATGATGGTGGTTGCGTGTGTGTGTGTGGGAGGGGAGGCACCTAGACCACGACTTTGAATCATAACTCAAAGCATTTTGAGTAAAACAAACATGAAAACTGATCGCTCATATGAACTAATCTCTGTTTTCAAGGATATTTAAAAAATAATAATTTACCTGTTTGCCGACTTATTCAGCTCATTCAATGGAAAAATCGGTTTGTTTTTTTTCCTCCTTTTTTCTTCTTCTTATTGATTTTAAATACATGGTGAAACTGTATTATGCGAAAACAGCAAAAAAAAAAAAAAAAATCCTTTTGCAAAATGGCACTGCTATAAATTTCTCTGACACACTTAAAGATGTAAATGGTTGGCATTTCGTACGTGAAAGATTATACAACAAAAGAAGTTTGAATATATGAAAGCATACAGATAAGTATTAAGGAGTTCTTAGTTGATCTCAAAGAGGGTTTTAAATTTTTTCTAGGAGGTTCCTTATATGGGGCATGGAAGGAAAATGTTTTAGTAAGTTCTTTTTGTTAACCATCATGGAGTAGTTAAATGGTCAAGAGAGCCTTCAGGAACTCAGAGGTAATATGTTCAATCTCATAATGGCCACTAACTTAAAAATTAATTTTCTTGACATTCAAATGTCGTAGGGTCAAGTAGTATATCACGGTGAGGATAATTAAGATGCATGTAAGCTAGCCCGTGACAATGTCAAGGTGTGCGTAAGCAAATCCGAATATTTTTTTATAAAAAGTTCCTTTTGTTTTCTTGCACTTTGCATTTGGTTAGGAGATCTTTGTATTCTTCTAAAAGAATTATGTACCTGGTAAGGTAACTTCTCATTATGTGAATGAAAAGTTAGCTTTTTGTCAAAAAAAAAAAAAAAAAAAAAACAGAGGCACACACACAGAAGTGAAAGAGAAAAGATGTCATGTAAATGGATCATATCATTTCTACGTACCTTGGGTGGTTTAAATGGATAATCTGGAGGGAAATGAATGTTGACAAGAAACACTCCTCCTGCATATGGACTGTCAGGAGGGCCCATAATTGTTGCTTGCCAATGGAACATGTCTTCAGCTACTGGGCCTAAAGAATGTCATTGAACGGTCCATTAAAATTAAGTGAACCATAATAGTTCTATAACCATTTATTATGTCATCTGAAGTAAAATTAAAATGATTTTTTCTACAAGAAAGTACAAAAAGGAATTATAATCAAACGGGGAAAAATTAGCCCAACATAAATTCGTAAGGGAAAGAAAGAGAAATATAAAATTTACCAACAGTTCCACTAACAAGCAACACAATCGTGAATAGACTTGAGCAATAAATTTATCAGTAAGGTTACAATTGGTTCTTATTCCCCCCTTTAATACATTTTGGAGGCTGATTAAAAGTTTGACGTCCAAATCAAAAGTTATGATACAAAAAAGTTGGATGGAGAATCCTTGATGAGCAAATTTAACTACTGAGATATTATGATTGCAGACATACGAGGACACGGAAGTTAATAACTTATAAGGTCAAAATCAAGGCTAGATATCATAAAATAAAATTATGTTACACAAAAAGCTGGATCATGGATGTTGAACCCTTGATGGGCAAATTTAACTACTGAGGTATTCTGATTGCAGTTGTATCATATATCAGTACTCGGAAGTCATAAACTTAAAAGGTCAAAATCGAGACTCAATAAACACTTGAGAACATAAAACTCTGCTTAGCTTGAGTATATTAAAGGGCGGTTACCAATACCATTATTTCTGCATCCATTATAAGCATTGTAAATATCATAACTTTCATATTTAAGTAAACCTTCTGTTTCAGTCCTTGCATTCAATTCTTAAAACTATTATTTACCATAATCCTAACCCAGGGTCCCAAACATGTGTTTTGATCATCATGATGAATAGATATTTACACGAAACAGAACTTGAAACTACAAATAGAGAATCAATCGCCTAGCGGTCAAGAGGCCCTTGGAGAATTAAGAGGTAAATGGTTTAATCTATAGTAACCACCTACCTAAGAATTGATTTCGTACAGAGTTCCTTGACATCCAAATATTGTAGGGTCAGGTTGTATGTCCAGCGACAATAGTCGAGGATAAGTGTAAATGTTAGGTGTGAAGACAGCTCATTTAGCTTAACAGTTTCACTTGTTTTTAATATTCGGTTTGACGTGACCATATCAGTTAGTTCCGGCTATGCATTAGTTGTTGTGCTTACTAAATTATACTTGGCAATGAAATACATAGGATAGGAAATTAGGAATTACTCCCTCGCTCTTTCTTTCCTCCGTCTGTTTGACACGATTCTAGAAATTTATGATTAGGAAACGAAAGATGTTTAATTCTATAAACCTTTTGAGAGTATACAGTGAAACTGGTATGAAGCTCAAAAACAACACAACGCCAAACCAACAGATTTATGGTCAGCACAGAGATAACAAGCTATAAGTAATCAGCGCATTACTAAGATCCTGTAGCAGATACGGAAGTTTTGCAACAACAACAACAACATTGAGAACCAGAGATCAGAACTCTGAATCACCGTCTGTGTAAAGCCTAAAAACGTTCAATAACACGGCGTATCCTCGGTCAGACACGCTAAAAACCAGAAAACAACAATCGGAAGGAAGATGATAAGCACCGAACAGAGATCCATCGAGTTTTGGATAAAATACAGAAATAGATTTGAATTGTTTGGATTTTGCAGTGCAAATGAAGCATGAAAAAGAGAAGAAAACCTGCACTGCACGACGTAGGAGGATCCTTCTGGAGATCCTTGAGCTCTTTCAAGATCCGCTTCGAAGCCATGGCCAAAATCCAAAAGAGTCGAACCTCTGCAGATCGCTACGAGTTGAGAATCAAAGAACAAGAAACACAGAAATAAATAAATACACCAGAAAAAAGGAAAAATAAAAATAGAGGGAGCGAAGAGAAGAAAGGAATAGAAAGCTCACCTTCAGATCCTCCTGCGTGTTTGTTGTTTTGCCTGAGAGAAGAGAGGATTTACAATTATTTACGAATCCACTTTTTATATTCCAATCAAATATATATTATATTTAGGAGATTTTTCATATATAATAAAAATTGGCTAAAAAATTGCATCTATAGCACAAAACTGTAAATAATGCATATATACAAAAAAAAATTGAAAGTAATTGAGTGTAATTGAGTTCAATCACTAGTTATTGATTGAACTCAGTCAGTTAAGCTCAATCACTTAACAAATCAATCAATAGTTATTGATTGAGTTTAATTGAGTTCAATCATTCATAATTCTAGTATAAACGAATTTTTTATAAAAATATGTTATAATTCTAATAGAGTATTCAAAAGTGTTGTATACAACAAATTTTCTTATATTTAATTAAATACAGAGAAAGAGTAGGGGTCACCACCCAGTGTACTGTGTACTCCGTAGACTCGTTTACCTGGTTGCTCTATTCCATGTGGGACCCCGTCCTGAATATTCACCTTCCTTCTTTACTAATTTCTTTTTTAATGAAATAATTTAGATGATAATTTTTGTCTAACCTCATTAAAAAAAACATCTATATTTTAAAACCTACTCAACTCAATAATATTTTTACACGTGAAAACTCTTCTACATATTTATGTGTGCAGGAATCCTACATTTATCTTAGGTAGCACTATTTAGTGTCACATAAATTTAAGTTATAATTAAAGATATTAGGTTATAAATACACTTAAAACTTTCTTTTTGCTTGGATTTACCTTTCTTGGTTTTTTTTAATTTTTATAATAAAAATTATAATTATCTTATTTTTGAATTTCTTCGCTTTAAACTAAAAGCATTTTACTTCCAAAAATCAGAGATAAAATTTAATTTTAATGGGATAAATTTTATTAAGTTAAAAAAAAAAAAAAAAACTAATAACATCTATTACTTTTAAATTCAAAATAAAATATTAATTTTTTTTTTTATCAAAATATGAATTTTAATAAATTTAACTGACATGAAAAAACGGTTATAAAATACAAACTGAAATTATTATTCGATGATTTAAATTTGGTGCAATAAATGTAGGAAATAATTTTAGAATTATAAAAAAAAATTATATATATACTTACGGTTTATTATACTCAATTGACATATTTTATTAAATATATATTAACTTATTATTTAAAAAATTATCACGTGCAACACGCATGTTAAAATTCTAATTTTTTTAAAAGCGGCTTGAATTTTAAGAATCTTTTAAAAACTTATCTTCTTTTGTTTTAGACAATTCTAAAAATATATCTATAATCAAATAAAACAAGTATTATTTGATAATACAGGTTATAACGAGTCAAATAGGTAGATGACTCATTGATTATCTTTTTCGATGATAAATCATTTTAATTTTAGAAAAATTATACTATTTAGACCATTTTAAAACAATATTTGCATATTTAGGCTTATAATTTTTTTTTTTGCAATTTTAGTTTTTCATTTAAAATTTTCGAATTTCCAATTTTTCAAATCCCATTTGTACCCTTTACTGCATTAATGACTGTAATTTGAAATTCAAAATTGCAATAAATATGAAATCTTTTTCCAATTTATTGCAATCACAAAATTTCATTTTTCTTTTCATTCCTTAATGATTGGTAATTAATGTTGTGGATTTCATTTAGTTTTTCATTTTCTTTTCTCATTTA
>JBBMEF010000028.1:8612236-8651255 GCA_037832685.1 Sicyos baderoa | reverse complement strand
AAAACTACTTTTGCAAATACTTTCCTAAATATCTAATGTTGCAATTAGTTTTCTAATTTGATGTAGTTATGCTAAAACCTCTAATATAAATGGGTAAAGAGATTTTCAAAAAAAATATATAAATGGGTGAGAAGAGAGAAAAAAAATAGTAAAATACCCATTTTTATATAATTGGAAGTTAATTCTATTTTTGTTGGATAGATTCTAAAATATTTAATTTTAGTAAAAATAAATTAAAATTGATCGTTGAATTTAAATTTAATCAAAATAATTTAGTCAGCAAAAATAGAGTTCTTGCACCATCTTATCTCTTGTTGAATAAATAAAACTGAAATAGTTTATATAACAATCATTTTAAGAAAAATTTGTCTTTTTTGTCCCTTAGAGATTTAATTTTAATTAATTAAAATATTTCAAAAATTGAACATTCCAATTAATGACATTCCAATTAATTTTTATATTTACTTCATTTAAAAATTAAATTTAAGTTCAAATAAAAAAATTACTTTATCAATATATTAAAATTTAAAATTAGTCAAATTTTAGTCTAAAAGTGAATATTATTTTAATTTTATGGATATAAGTATTTGATTTAAAATTTCAGAGATTAAGTTAAAATTACACCACTGAAAATGTATTTTCCTTCATTTTAATGTAAGAAAGATTTTTTATCCCTGAACTATCATGCAAGTTTATTTTTGTTCCTGAACTTTCAAAGTCAAATTTTAGTCTCTGAACTATTTTTTTGTTTCGTTTTGGTCCCTCAACTTTGAAAAGTTCAATTTTGATCATTGAACTTTTAAAAAAGTTTAAAAGTAGTCTTCAGGCTAGAAAAAAAATTTTTAATCTCGATTAAAAGTGATGAAAAATAATAATAAAATAAATTTATTATCATCTCCCCCCTCTCTCTTAAAAAAAGGTTGACATAATCTCAATTTCAATTTTAACCTTTCTCTCTTATGTTTTCAATTTTAACCTTTCTCTCTTTTAATTTCAATTTTGAAACAATTTTAGAAAGAATTGAAGAACAATTGTTTCAAATTCCAAGGTTTTTTTTTTTTTTTTTTTTTAAAAAAAAAAAAATTTACTCACGGAGTCTTAAGATAAAAGGGGAAGAAGATGATCATATTATAATTATTATTTTGACACCTCATTACCGAAATTACGATTTTTTTTTATACCCCAAGGACTATTTTTAAACTTTTTTAAAAGGTCAAGGACTAAAAAATTGGACTTTTCAGAGTTAATGGACCAAAACAGAACAAAAACAATAATTCAATGATTAAAATTGGACTTTTGAAAGTTCAGGGAGTAAAATAGAACTTGCATAATAATTCAGGGACCATTTACTAATTTTTCTTTGAAAATTTAACTTAAAACTAATTTTTATTATTTAAAAAAAAAAAGACTATATTTAAAAGTATTCACATTTTTTATTATTTACTTTAATGCAATCATAATAATTTATTTTTAATTATTATTTTTTAATTTTTCAAAATAACTCGTCATTTTAAATCTATATTCAAGATAAAGTTTTGAATCTAACTTATTAACACAAAAATTACATCCAAATAAAATTTTGACTATAATTCTTAATTTCTGACAACTTAAAATAATTCTTTTAACTAAATTCACACTAAATAGGATAAACAAACGCCTTCATCAAGATTTAAAACCTTCAACACAGCTTTCAAAGTCCGTACACATTTCAAACGTAGCACTGACCGTTTGAATTTTTGTTTGGAAAAAATCTTTGAATTCTAAACAAGTTTCGGAAACTCATTTGACCTTATTTCTTATTGATTTATTTAATTATTATATCTACTAAAAAAGAATTGTTAACCTAGTAGAGAAAATCAAAATCTTACCTTGCAAAAGGGTCGAACATCCATTTGTAATTTTTATTGATTTATTTAAGAGAAATATTTAGGTCATGCTCGAACATGACCTAAATATTAAGGTTCAATATGGGGCACAAACTCTTTCTTTTTTTTTCTCTTTTTATTTTTGAGCTTAACATACAGTAACATGTAGTTAATATTAATAGGCATTATTATTTAGGTCATGCTCGAACATGACCTAAATATTTCTCTTTATTTAATTATTATATCTACTAAAAAAGATTTTTTAAAATTATTTCTTATTGATTTATTTAATTATTCGTCTCCAAAGAGTTAGATTATAAAAAGTTTCGAGTTTATTTGGATAAACGGACTCCCGTATTTTAAATGTCTATTGTCACTATTTTTTTATAAAGAAAAAATATATTGCAATTAAAGAAGAACGAATTTTTTATAAATATTATTTTTAGAAGTCAAGAATATACTATTTAAACGATATTTTAATACTGAAAATTTAACCGTGATGATATTTGTATTATTCTCAAATATTTCCGTACATAAATATATTTTTAATCGACATGGTAAATGGTTTCCATCCAAACTTCTAAATAAATGTATATATATTGATATATTTTATTGGTATTTTATTGTTGTTTTGTGTTGTGGAGCTGTCAAATGTCAATAATTCTCACTGTTCCTTCTTTTTTTTTTTTTTTTTTTTTTTTAATCTTTGACTTGTCACTTTGTTGGTGGAGTCTTAAGACTCTGAAACAGTGGAACTGAAGAGCAAATTTTAAAGGTGTAATTAGTTTTTTTTTTTTTTTTTTTTTTTTTTTTTGTGACCTTAGAGAAACACACAGTGATGTATTCAATAATGAAGTCTCTCTCAGCCTGAACAGGGAGATCACTCTGCTACCATGATTTATTACTCCATGTGATATGTCCTTTCCATGTGGGGATGATTTTTGGAGATGTTTGGATGAGATTTTAGACAAAAAATTAGTTTTAGAAACTATAAAATTGAGATTTTTGTAATAAAAGAATTACAAAAAATTATTTGAATGTGTTTTTTTTAAATAAGTTAGAGACAATATTTTATTTGGACAATTAAAATTAAATTAATTCAAAATAAGTTATTTTGATTAATTAAAAATAAATGATTAGAAATTAGTGATTAGGAATGATGAGTTGTTTTTTAATAGTTATAAATGAATAATTAAAAATAAATAGTTAAAAAATGATGAGTTATTTTGAGTACTTAAAAATGAAGAGTTATTTTCAATAATTATATAACTAGTATAGATGTGGTTTTTTTGAAGATTAATTTGTAAATGCTCATATAAACTATTAGTCGATAAATGCTTGATATAAATTATTTTTTAAAATTAATGAATAAATTTCAATTTATGCCCATCACAACTATACTTATAAAAAAAAAACTCCCTAAACCTATAGTTTTATTGAATTTATGAAATTTTAGTTTGTGAAGACTTTTTAAGTTTGGAAAGAATTTTATACACTTAAGTTTAAGAAATATTTAATAACTTTCCTCAATGGTTCTAGAAATCATTTTTAAAGTAACTTTTAAATCATTCAAAGTAATTTAAAAATACTGTTTTTATATAAATTTCTTTTATAATCAAGAAGTTTTTGTAGAAATAGACCAAATAGATAAAATATTTATAATAATAGGCAAATTTGAAAAAATTTAGCAATCATCATCAAATACACAGTATAAAGTAATATTTTTTATACTGAATAATTAATACATAATACAATATGATGAGTATTATTTATATTGTATATTTGGTTATAGATGCTAAATATTTTTAAATTTACCTAGATCTGTAATTATTTTGTAAAATTTGACTATCAACTACAGATTCCCTATTATCAAATACTATATAATTATATAATTATTATGTATGAATAAAAGACACGTCAAAGCTGATTTAATTACTTACAAATATGAAAATAATTATATAATTGAACCTAAATTTTAACATAAACTTATAAGAAGAAGAGATGTATCCCATTGAAAAAAGGTAGGGTGTGGAAGAGGGTAAAATCAAAGAAGCATATGATTTATGTTACCAATGAGATTGGACTTCATTGCTGAAGGGGAACATAAAAATCAGACAAGATGTGACAATGAAATTTGTTGTTGATAAACTCAATCATAGCAGTGCCAATGAAATCTTTGGAAGTCTCAATTACTCATTATTCATAGCCACATACCCTAATTGGCCACCTCACCTAATCCTTGCATTATTTGGCTAAACTCCAAGGTAACATAGATCTCTTAATCAATCAATTAATATTAATTTATCTCAAAATTACAATCTTAATTTTTCTTTTCTATATTGGATGAGACTTTCATTTAAGATTGTTGAAAAATGTTTAAACTAAAAAAAAATAATAATAAATTAAATTTTGAAAGAAGCCAAAATTCAATTTTTTAATTCTTTCATAAATCTCTATATTTTTAAAAAATAATAATATATTCAATGTACCATGAAATTCTATATTTATTTAATTTGATTGATTATCCAAATCATAAGGTTCATGAAAAAAATAATAATACAATTACATTTTATCTCTAGTAAAGAACACAATTCAATTGTTTAGAATTTTACAATTTATTAAATTGAAAAAAAAACCCTAACAATCTAAAATCAAATTATTTTTTACAATTTATTGAAGGCTTAAATTTTAAAAATAAAATAATTAAAAATGGGATCTAAATTTTAAGTCATTTCAGGAAAGTCGGGCTTAATGCACTCAGAGAATTACTTTTCCAAAGAGTTTCAAATATTCATTATTAAGGGTGAGTTATAATTGTTAATATATTATTTTTGTTTATGTTTAATGAGCATAATATTAATTGGGTTTAAAATACAAATAATTATAAGTGACGAATATTTATGTGAAGATGAATTAGTATTTATTGTAAGGTAAGATAGTATCGAAAGAGTTTGTGCGTGTTAGTGTCATTGTTTGAGAGTATTTCATAAGATACTAGTTGGTTAATTTATATTGTCAAAAGAAAAGAAAAAATCTACCAACATCAATAATTTAGAAAAAAAAAAAACAAATCAAATATAACAAAAACGGATCTACTTAAATTTCAATAAAGTTAAACTTGAAATTGACAGATTTCAACAAAATTAAACTTAAACTATTTTGTTATGTATAAAATATTTTTAAAATTTTGATATAACTAAAATAGAGAACGTTAAAATTTATTGTCCACTGAAAATTTCCTTTATCATAACTTTTTTTTAGTTTGAGATCAAAAAATTAAGTTTAGTAATTGCCCAACCTATATTAAAAAAAAAAAAAAAAAAAAAAATCCTATCACAGTGTCATAGTGTTGTTTTTCTTCTCAAAGTCTCAATGATAGACATTTATGAAAATGACAGTTTATAATAAACCTTGATCTAACTTGGGGTAAGAACATGATGTAAGGTTCACCCATATTTTTTTAGGGTAGAAAATATTTTATCCACAACTATACTTTTCTAATTCATCATTTCAACTTCTAGTTCAAATTCATTTTCTAAACAATTTTTTTCAAACAACATTTTTCTACAACATCTTTGTTTCTTCCAACGATCTCTTTCAATTTTCGTGCGACCATTAACTCAAATACTATAATCTAAAAAAAAAAAATCTAAATCCTTTTCTTCAAAACATAATTTTGGTATGATAAATTATTTAAATCATTCGCTTCTTTATTTTCCTAATTATCAAATATGACCGATACCTATTATAAAAGAAGAAATAGAAAAGAAAAAAGTGTAGTGATTGGACTAATGGAAATGAAATGATATTTGATAATAGTAAAGAGAAAGTGAAGGGGGATACCATTTCTCAATAGAAAAACAGCCTTTCAGGAAGTAGTGATATAATTAAAGTTATATACATTCTTCAATTTCTTCTTCCCCATCATGCATTCTCCCAATGGTTGCTTTGTGGTTCCCCCCACCCATCTATGTCTCCCTCATTATTTTACATTTGAACTATAAATACAATGCCCCTTCCCTATTCTCTTTTGGGACTATTTCAGAACTTCAACTTATGTTTTGTAGTGCACATGTAGAGTTAAGTTTATGTGTTTGTGTCATGTTATAATCTTAACATTAGTATAATACTGTGATATCATGTGTGTTTGTTGTTTTATTCATGTAACTATCTATGCAAATCATTTTGTATAGTAATTTATCGGTTGAATTTTGAGATATTTAAAAAAAATACTTATTTTAAGACTAACTCAGAAAGTAAACGATTAAGAAAAAAATCAATGTTTAGATTTGAAATTACTATATATTCTGTTGGATTTTAAGTCGTCTGTTGATTTTTAACTACGGATTTGTGATAGTTAATTTTGTTAATCTAATTTAACCGTTGAACCTTAAGATTCAAATTATATATTCATTTTTATAAATTATAAATTACAAAGCTATATAGTTTATGTAAATTGAAACATTTGAGATTTTTTTACAGCATAATCTAAATGTATACTACACAAGTTTAAAGCCTTCTAAATTGACCGAATGAATTCTATCCCTAAAATCGGTATTTATAATTTATTCCCCAGGTATACTAAAAAAAAATCTAAATTGCATACACATAATTAATTATTTATTTATTTTCTTTTTTGAGTTATACAAACCGCCTGAATTGGGTAAGTAAAATATTCATACTGTTTTACTAAATTTTTATGTTTATATTTGTTCTCTCTCTCTTGTTTTGGTACATTATAATGTTGAGTGGCACATGAAAAATGACTATGATTGAGGAATCTTATCTCTTTCCTAGCATAGGGTTTTAATTATTGTGCATGTCTGATGGCCAAAATGACTTTCCAAATTTCAATTTCCAACATTGTTTCTGTAGTGTCTTGAATGATTTGCATGATTTTTTAATTCAACATTTAAAGAAGAATGAATTTGGTCATTATAAATTATGCTAAAGTTATATTCTTGTTCATACATGTTTATAAGTTAAGTGGCAAAAATAGTTTAATTGATCAAAAATGACTTAGCATAAGATAATGAATTCATTATTGGTAACTTAGTATTTAAAAATTAATTTTTTACGAATTATTTTTCTTTGAAGCAATTCAGAATCAGAAAGAAATTAAAATAATGTAGAGTACAAGTTGATCCGAACACTCAAAAAAAATAAACAAGCTTAGTAATATTAGTGTATACCTAAATAATCATAGGGCTATTTATTTTATTTTTTAGTTTTTTTTTTTTAAATTATAATGTTTACCATTAATTTTATAGCAAATAACAATAAAGTCCATTGAGTGACTTATATATTTATGCTAAATTGGTATCAAAGGACATAAATATTATTAAATGAGTTCACTTTTGCATAATTTAATAGAGGTATGTTTAACCAAAAGATAGACAAAACTTTATGCAAATAAATTGCCAAGTTAAACAAAATTTATGCAATGAAGTATGAACTAATCAGGTATATTCTCCAAATGGGTCGGTAACGCAATTAATTATCTGGTCAGTGTTAATTCGTTTTTACTCTACCGTCAGATCTCTAAAATCGGTATTTGTAATCTCCATAATACAAACAACTTTTTATGCCAAAAGAAACCCAAACTCTTCAGTCAAGTCAAGAAACATTGAGTCTCAATTTTCTATTTTGTTTGGGTGGAGTCTGTTTGATATTAGGAGGATAATTAGATTCCTACTAAACACCACCCACCCATTTTTTCTTAAACCAAAAAAACAAATCATTTTCGACTTTCAACTATTCTTAATCCCCGGTACCAAACAAGTTTTTCATGCATATTTATTTCAACCACTTTTAGTTCCTTGACCAAAACAAGAAATCGTGCCATTTTACTTCTAAATTTTCATATAAAATGAAGTTTTCTCATCTCAAAACTCTTATAAATTCATTTAATTCTATTTGTTTCACTCATACCAAACACACTACAATTTGACCTAACACATTAAAAAGCATATTTACACACTCCTTTCCTATTTTTTTTGGTTTCACGAACGGTCACGAACAATCATTAAAATCGGTATTTAATTTTCATTTAACTTAGAATAGTTGAACCTCTACTTATGGGTAATATTCTCACTTTTTCAATTTATACTAAAAAAATTATGACATTCTTAAGAAAAAAAAAAAATCATGTGAATTAACAAATTGAGATGAGAATTGAAATCAAATTAACTAAAAAAAAAGTATGTAAAAAAATTGGGAAAAATAAAGGGGAACATAAAATTGACAGTTTGAAGAGGCAGGAACGAATAATCATATGAATCAGAAAAAAAGAAAGAAAATTTGAAAAAACCCTTTTGAGAAAACACAAAACTGAAGAAACCCAAGTGAAAAAAATGCATAATTTTATTTGTTGTTTTTGGTTACGAGGGAGCAGGCTCCAAACAAGAGCCCCAAAAGTTTGCACTAAACAGAGACAGATTCATTTTGAGACAAGACCAAGTTGTTAACAAAAACATATCCTTTTCTTCTTCTTCTTCATAGTCAAACAGCACTAACAAAACTGCTCTGTGTTTGGCCTCTGTAGTGCCTTCTGGGTGTGGCCTCTGCCCACCATTTTAGATCACTTTTCGCACTTCGTCTTCAAATCTTAATTCGAGAGACAATAAAAGATTTTATAATTAAATTTAGTCGATGTTTAAAACCTAATAATCTCAACAACAGCAACAAAAAAGTCACAAGAGGTGACATAATGGTTAAAAATTTGGGCTTTGAAGGTGAAATCTCATGATCGAAATTTAACTGTAACATTAATTTGTAGATTGTCTCCCATCCTTCTATGCCTTAACCTAGGAAAGCATCTGTTTGAAAATCAAACTAACTTTTCTTATTTGAACATCTTATCTTCTACCTACATTTATGTAAAAATCAAACTAACATTTATAAAGAAAAAAAAAATAACTTCTAAGTTACTTTTATTTTTAAAATTCGGTTAATATTTTCACAATTTCTTAGTAGGAAAAAAGGAATAGATAGTAAAAAATTTAAATAAAGATAAGCCTAGATTTAAAAACAAAATAGATATTCCTACTCACTTTAACCATTTGTTTGAAAATTGATGTTAGGATAATTAGTTGAGTAAATACAAACAAAGGATTCTAAATTAAGGATTATGTATGACTTTTTTTTTTTTTTTAACGAACAATCACAAGTTCAATAATATGTAAATTAGAAATCTTAAATTCTTTATAACGTTGAGATGATTCTTGAACATTTTGAACACGAATGAAATGGCAACCACCAAAATATTTCCCTTTTAGTGGGCGTGCTCGTAAAGCTGGTTGAAAAACACAAATTCTAAGTCGAATTCTGCTGATTTTTTTTATTATTATTATTTTATTTTTTTTAAAAAGTTAATTTGTTTGTTTGTTTCTTTGTTTTTTGGGGTTCACTGCTGAGTTTTGATTAGTCTTTTCACCTGCAGAAATGGAATAAAATTACTATTAATTTAGAATGCGTTTTTGTACTTCAACCAACTTGGCTGCACAAAGCAAACAGTATTTAGCCGTACTCATTTTTTGGACTTGTAAATATTTCACATGCTTATAGTACACAAATAAATAGTGAGATTTGTTTGTTTTTATATATATATTATTCTTTGATTACTTTCGACCTAAAGATAAGATTAAAAAATAATGTTAAAGTTAGGATTTAAGTGGTCCTATGCAAAAGAATAATGCTTCAAACTAGGGCTTTATGTTTGGAAAATACATTATTTATTTTTGTCCCACCATAAACATAAACCCTAGGGACAATAGCCTTCTACTAGCATCTCTAGACCTTGAGCTTTATGTTATTTGTTTTTATAACCCTAGGGAGTCAGGGACATAATATTTCTTACCCTTTCTCATCAGACAAAAATGCTGCCAAATCCTACTTCTTTCAAATATAAAATCAAAATGTTATATTGTTCCATTAAATTATTCGTTTCTTAATGTTGACAAAACTATGTGCTCAAATTATTAAGTTTTCTTTACTTTGTGTGAGATTGGCAATTAATTAATTCTAAATTGTTTTAACACAATTAATGTATTTATACAAATGAACTTTATAGATGAAGAAAGTATGTTACTTGAAATATGTCACCCACTAAATAAAAATTAATAAAAGAATCTGTCAAAATAATAATAATAATAATAAAAAGAATGATGAGAGTAAATAACTTAATTCAAAAGAAAAAGACAGGAACTTAAATAAGTTTTTACCCTTTTGTTGTAAAAAGGGGAAATCGATTTTGTAGATGTTAGGAATGCAAATAAAGTGTCGTAGAATCTAACATCGGTTAAATAAGAAGTAGATCATGGATTTATAAGGGAAGACAAACATTTTAATCGGTGTGAGGGATTTTGGGTAAAACAAAGCCATGAAAGTATATCTTTTATTGCATTTATCAAGGATTTCATCGATTTAAAAAAATAGTTTTTATGTTTGAGAGAAAAGAATCAACTACATGTGAAATATAAATAATAAAAAAGTTAGAGGTAAGGAACATCAATTAAATTTTATTTCATATTTATTTATAGTTTTCTCAACCATATATTTTAACTCTTTACTAGGGGTGTTCATACATTCTTTGAAAATTAATTTGACCGACCAAACCGATTGAATTAGAGTTGATCGGTCGATTTTTAAGCTTGAATCGGTTAGTGTCGGTTACAAAAATGGTTAATCGAAAAAACTTCGGTTACGTTGGTCGGTTTGGTCTGTTAACCGGAAATTTTCTTTATAAAATAGTGCTATTTTCATATAATTTAATATATTCTTTATTAAATTATTATAAAATTAACTTAAATTTATATGTGTTTCCAAAAATTATTCTATGCTCATTTTTCTTAATTAATTCTCAAATTTTCATTATAAAATTTTATGATAAATATAATTTTTTAATAAAAAAATAAAAAAAAATCAATATTAATTAATCGACTTTACTGATCGAACCGACCGACTTAACCAACCAATCGATGTCGGTTTCATTTTTTAAGAAATCGATAAGTTGGTTCGGTGTCAATTTTCATCAGAAATCAACACCGACGGCCGATGATCATCCCTACTCCGTACTTCAACCTCTCATTTTATTTTCTTCTCCAAATAATGTCGTCTAAACAAATTTTATCTACCACTCTTTTCAAAATCATAACAGAGTTTTATCCAAATCGATTTTTTGAATTAGTTTAAAATTATTAACCCCAGTTTTAGTATAAAATTTTAATTCAATATCTTCTCCAAACTACCTTATTATTTTTTTTCCCTTTTTTTGCAACTCCTCCATAAATAATCAAATAATTTTTTGTTTTCATGTAATCTCACATACAACAACCTTACTTTAAAATTTTTTTATTGCAATTACTCATTAACACATTACATTTAAATCACTCAATTCTTGTACTTTCATTCATCTTTTCCAAAATCAAACATGTTCAAATATTTAAAAATTGTTTTAATTACTTATTTCACTGTCTCCTTTGAAATTGTAAGTGTCTAAATTTAAAAGACTCCACTACCCTCCCAATTGGTGAATATTTCACATTGGAAAGAAATCACAAATTTATTAAGCTACCTATAAGTTATTTATTTATATCAATATCATCAAAGTAAAATGCTAGTAAATTTTACTAAAATAACTTCTTGACATTTTTTTGTAATAACTCGAGAAATTGTTCGTTAAGACCTTTTTTAATTAAACTATTAATTAAATAGAGAGTTTGTTCAAAGATTGACCTTATTTATGCTCGTAGATCAACTCCAAATAAAACATATAAAAACTTTCATAAAACCTCTATAACCTTGGATAAACATAACATGTACAATATAATTTTTAATGTAACTATTCATAATCTCTCTATCAAAAAAAGTATATAGGTAATAATGACTCACAACTCTTCAATCTACATAAAAGTTTTATATCACAACTATTTTATAACTCTCTATCAAACTAAAGACTTTTGTTATTATTTTTTTTTATTTTTTAATTTAAATTTAAATTTTGGATTAACTATTGTAAATGAACATTTACAACTCTTTTAAAAAAATACATCCAAACCAGTAAATGTAATTACTCAAAACAACTACTTATTTATAATCACTAAAAATAACTTCTCAATTCAAAACAACTATTATAAAATGACTTAATTGGTTAAGGAACATCTTATGATGTATTACGTGATGAGTTCAATTTATGTTAGTCACCTATCAAAAAATCAATTTCGTACGAGTTTCCTTGACATCTAAATGTTGTAGGGTCAGAATTAGTCATTCCTACAAACTATTTAAAAATTCACATCCAAATGAATTATTAAATATAACTTCTCTATTATTTAAAAAAAAGAATACTTCTCTATAAAAAATTATAACTATAACTATTTGAGTCACATCTATTCTCTACCCATACAATTACTCATCTAAACACAATTTTTATCTTCATAACATTTTTTCAAACAAAATTTGATCTTCAGCAAACCTCCATGATCCGTTTTATTCGAAATCCCTAATTTCGATAATACTTTATTGGAACATACAATATTTTTTTTACAATAATTATATAAATTTAAAATATAGGAAAATTGTATCAATAGTCAAATTTTACAAAATAATTATAAATCTAGGTAAATTTTAAAATATTTAGCATTTATAATCAAATATACCGTATAAATAATACTCATCATATTGTATTATGTATAAGTTATTCAATATTAAAATATTATTTTATACTGTATATTTGACTATGGTTGCTAACTTTTCAAATTTATCTAATGTTGTAAATATTATATCAATTTGGTCTATTTCTGCAAAAACCCCTAAAATATATTTAAATTTAGATTTAAATTTGATGATAGTTATTAAGAGACTGCCACACGTGACAATTTCCAAGAATAATTTGTCTTTCCAAAGATCATATGCAGATATTTCTTGTATCTGATAAAACAAATTTAACAACTGGCTGTAATTTATCACCCCAAGCCTTAGGTTAATTTATCCATAGACAAAAAATACCAATATACTATACATTGTACACATACAAACATAAGATACTTCCCTAAATCCCTCACAGGTTTTAATAAAATAGAGCAAAGTTTCACTTTATTAATAAAATAGAGGAGATTAGGGCATATGCAAATGCAAGCAAGAGGATTCCAAATCCAATTTTTTTTGTAGACTTAAAATATAAAAGGCAAGAAGAGAATATGAATGTGTCTCCCATTAATATTTTCTTCTGTTCCTATTTTTTTTTTTACATATTTCTCTCTACTTTGTTTCTCTCTCCCTTATCTTTATAAACCCCTTTTCCTCAACTCTCTGAGATCCATGGCCTGTTTCAACTTCAAATTTGTTCACTACCCTTCAAAGGGGCTCTCTATATTTTTTTTCCTTACTTATTTTTTAGGGTTTGCTTAATTTTGTTGGAATAATTTGTAAGGGTTAAGAGAGCTTTCTTCAGTCCACTCGCGGGTGGCCGTAGGGTTTAATTAGCTGCCGACTCATTCATTCAAATACTGAGTCAATAATCCATCAACCGATTCAGTAAACGACTGAATGATGCGGGAGACAAATTGAATCTTAAGCTTCCTGTACTTGGACTGAAGGGAGCTCCCTTTCCTTTTACCCCTTTCATTTCTAATTTAATTTTATAAAAGATCTTCGCTTGTTAACACGAATATAGCTCATTCATTTAATACTCAAATACCCACTTCCACAATTGGATTATTATGTCAAAAAAGTTGTGAAGATCTAATCTTTATTTGGTTTCCAACAGCCTTGTAGGATGGAAAGCTTGGATTTTTGGTTCAGATTATTTGCGGAAATTACAACCCATTTGGAGAAAGATTCAGGTGAGATTATTTTGTTCATTTTTTGGAGTAATTAATGTTTGATGTTATTTATTATGTTTGTGGTTAGATTTGAAGAGAGTTTTAAGATTAGGGTTTTGGAAAAGATGGATGGCACGAGCTTCGACGCCAAAGCTTCTTGGGTGTTTCGCTAAATGTTGCAACAAGTTCCCAGACATGTTAGACTCTCCCATTCTTTTAGACTCTAGAGAGAGAAACAGTTTTTTTTTTTCTTTTTCTAATTTTAGATTTTATATTTTGGTTGTGATTTTACTGTTTTACCCCTTGCTTCATTCCATGGCTGTCAATTTTCCTTTATTACATTAATCAACCTTTTCAAACCAAATCTTAGATAACGACTGCTGTGGTTTAGTTTCTGAGATTTTTCTGTTTTTTCATATCTGCATGTTTATGACTTTATCTAGGGTTTCACTTTTTTTTTGTTTGTTTGTTTAAGGTGGATTTAAGGTTTGGAATTTCTTTAATTACTTTTTAACCTTCATGGATTTAATTCTCTTTTTTTTTATATATGTTCTTATTTCTGAGGTCGTACATTTTGTAGCAGAAGTGTCTAAGTGTTGCAATTATTTCTTTGTTTTTTGTGAAGAAATATTAATTTTACAAATTGTAAATGAAAGTGGAAGATAAAGTAAACCCTTCAATCTAGTTTGTTCGTTTTTTTTTTTTTTGTAATGGATTATTGATTTATCTTTTATGATTTTACTCCAAGGAGGTGCAATAAAGGTATAGATGGGTTTGAAAAGGGTTTTTATGTTGTAATTTTTTGGTTTTTATGTTGTAAAATTTCCCCCTTTTTTTCAATTCTATATGAAAAAATTTCAATATGCCCATTTGGAAATTATTAAAGCAGGAAGCAAAGTAAATTAAAATTTCTGTTTGATTTTTGAGTAGCAAAGAGCTGGAAAGTTTGGATTTGTATTATACAGTCTGTTTTATTGATAGGTTCTATATAGCTAGGTTAATAGGGTACTGGTGGAAAATTGTTTTGTTTAAAAAGTCATTATCCTATGTGATTAAATCTTTAATCTTTAATTTTGAAGTTGGAGTTAGTGTTTTCATAATTTAGGTAAGCATTGGTGTATTGCATCAGACCCTCCTTACCAAACCCTAGAATATCTGTTCTAGGCTGAAAGCTTTATTTAAAATAATTCCCTTTTTTTCAATCTCATGATGATTTTATTCTCTTTATTGGATGGCCATGTTTGGGCAATATAATTACAGGACAAAATGTTGGTGCTCTCTAAGTCAATTTGATTATCATTTTGTTTCTTCAGAAAAGAAAAAAGATAGTCATAGAACCCAAAATTTCTTCTTCACCTAGTATTAGGTCAAAAATTTGTGAGGTAGCTACTTTAAAATTTTGAAATTTATGGTGATTTAAGTGGAAAATAATAATTGGATAGGTTATGTTTCATTTCAAAACAAACTGGTTTTCTTTAGTAGAATTAATAATTTCTAGCAATGAGGGCCCTTTATAGTGGGGGTTTCAGAAAACTTTCATTTGCAACTTTGTTTGGATTGGTTTAATAATAGCAAGGTCCTTTACTTAGACCTAGCCTATCTTTTTTATTTATGCAAATTATCTTATTCATTAATCTAATTGTATTTAAGCATATTATCTTTTTACTTTTCAAAAAAAAAGAGCATATTATCTTTTTTTTTTGAAAATAATTTAAGCATATTATCTTATTAATCTTAACTTACATATCCATATAACAATAATATTATTCTTAGCATGAATTAGATAACTTAGCCAAGGGAGAAATAGCTCAAACTCAATAAACATTTTAAAATAATTCATAACTCAATTTAACTCTTTGAATTATTTTTTTTTTCTTTTTGTAGACTTGAAGAATTTGGTATGATCTGGATGTCCAAGAAAATTTACTGAGCCCTCATACTATCCAAGACTTCAATTTTAATCTAGTGGAAAATTTTCCATGAATAGCTCATATTGTGTTTTTTTTTTTTTTTTTTGTTGATTATTCTCATTTTTTCCATTGTGAAATAAAGCTGAAGATCTCCAACTTCAATAACTTTATTATTTTCTAATTAGTTTATACTTCTAAATTGTGGGAGTTCTATCACAATTCAAACCATTTCTTTGCCACATTAAGATTATCAAATCTACCTGAATTAATTTGTAATTATTATGGATTGACAAACTTTTCACTTTTAAGATTTAATTAATTTGGGATTATCATTTATTTAGAAAATAATTTATACGAAATCTTCTGAACTAGTTCAGATGCAGTGGTATTTTTAATTTAAAATATACATTTTTTCGCCTATCCAAGCTAAAATAAATGACCGTCTTAAATCTATCCAAACCTAAATAAATGACCATTGCAGTATGAAAATAGTAAATTTAAAAACTGAAGAAACTTTTTAATTTTTACTTTTAAAATTTGTGATATTTTGTTTTCATTAAACAACCAACACCCCAGATTTTCATCGTCAATGAAATCAGAGCAACTCATGAGGTCATCAAATTTTATTTTTAATTATAAATTGTATAAGGTCATTCAACTTGGATGTCATCAAATCAAATTATACACTACATATATACTTCTACTTTTAAATAAACAATAATAAAATATCGAGCTTTAAGATCAAATCTATAATTGTGATGTTGAATTATATTATCACCAAACATTGAAACCAATATGCCACTAATTTTCATTATATTTTAGAATTTATTGAATACTACAATGTTTTTTTAACCATATTTAAAATAATAATAATGTATTAAAAATAATTAAAATTAATTACATGTCTTCACGTTTAATATTAAGACTGCAACACCCAATTTAAATTTTAAGTATGGAATTTGAATGTACAGTCTCACAAATTAGAGGAATGAAGATTACAAATACTAAGACCGTGAAATGCAAATTGAATAACATCAAACCCGATAACCAATCGTACCATTGACTTATTTGATAAAATTAAGAAATTAGTTGTAAATAGCAAATTATAACATCCATATTTTAATTATAGTAATTTAAAATATTCATACATAAAAAATATGAAATATTTAATTTGATTGAAACTTATTAGTTTTAAGTTTTAAAACAATATTTTACTTTAAATGAATAAATTTTGTAGAAAATTCTCTGTTCCATCAAAAATTTGGACGACATATATCTGATAAGGTTCTTACATCTACAAAATGATAAATCATTTAAGAATTAAATGTAATTTTAAATTACATGTCTGATACTAAAAATTAAATGCTCGAAGGTGAAAGCTTAAGTTAAAAAAAAAAGAATAAATTATTAGATACAAAAGTTTAAGGGGTAACGGGTAAGTAATACAAATTTGAAAGTACATGGATTGAGGTGTTAGAGTTATTTGCATAGTTTAGTATAGAGGGGTGTTGTTTGTTGGAAGGAAATTTAAGGGCCAAATAATATAGATTTCAAACACATATAAATGTTACCAGCAAAACACTACAGAATGTTGCTTTTCCAAGTAATATACCAATCCTTACAGGTACTGAAGTGGAATGTAAAACTGTACTATACTTGGACATAACAAGGATTCAAAAGGAGAGCGTTATCTCCGCTTCGACCTTGCTTGATGACGATGACGATGACGATTGTGTCGTGTTCATCTCTGGGGTTCTTATTGTGTCCACTGTCTCATTGGACTTGCTTGGTTCCTACACCTCGTGTTGCTGCATGAGGCCTCACCGTAAGCATCTTCGGGATGCACATTGTCTCCCTCCTTCATTCAGACTTGATTTCTCGTAAGATATTTGTCCAACATGTGACTTGTATACGAGACGTGGATCGAGAGTTGGTTGTTTCGTCGACATGATATACAGTATTATGCTACCAGTTCGAACAGGACAGCCTTTCCTTGACTAATGAACCAAATTCTCCACACAAAAATGCATATCGCCCTTTATCAATTGATTGATGATGTTGCAATAATGATGCAACAACATGTCTCCTTTAACTGCTTGCACTAGCTGCCTGCATTTGAAGTTATGAATAATGAGAAGGTAAATAAGAAGAAAGCAGATGAGGGAGAGGAATCGGATAAATTGGCATTTTTAGTGATTGCATGTTTGAGAATGATTAGGGAATGTCAAAATTACATGACATTTTTATTGATTGCCTTCTTAGTTTTTTTACATCACCTTCTTTCAAGTAATCTGATAGGATCCGATATACAAGAACACAAACATTATATTGAAATAAAAGATAAAAGGAATGCAAGATAAACGAAGTTAATAAGAACTCTGAGTCCAAATGAGATCACTCAATATTTGCATATCATATCACTACCATACCAATCCCCTCCAATTTATAACCATAAGCAGGGGCCGATGAGCCTAGAATCAGCAGCACCATTAGAGAAGCCATTATTGGAAGCTTTGTGCATTTTATGAAGTGGAACTGTGGAAGGGCAGCCATTATGGTGAAAAGGGTTCTGTTTGGTTAATGATGATCTCTTGAGGAGGAGGAGCCCAAATCCTCCATGATGGCACTGGACTGCAAGGTCCACATCTTTTCCCAATCAAAACCACTCTCAACTTTTCTCCCAAATTTTTCTCCTTTTTTCTCCTCCCCTTTCCTTACTCTTCTCTCATCCATCCCTTTTGCCCCTAATTTTTTTTAGGGGTGTACGGAGAAATAGATCAAATTGATAAAATATTTATAATAGTAGTCAAATTTGAAAAAGATTAGCAACTATAATCAAATATATGATATAAAGTAATACTTTTTATACTGAATAACTAATACATAATACAATATGATGAGTATTAAATTGGACTATCCAGTACAATTTCCCTTTTTTTGATGGGGTTTAAGATTTCATGACAAAGGTTCTTTATTTTCAGGTGGGGTTTCTTTTTTTTCTTCAAATTTCTTTTCTTTTTTACTTGCCAGCCTTCTTTATGAGTCATTCATGGTGGCCTAAAAGGGTTGTTGGAAAAACTGTTTTTTTTTTTTTTTTTTTTTTTTTTTTTTTTTTTTTTTTTTTCTGTACAAATCAAATTGAAAAATTGAAAATTTATGAAAACGCATGAACGAGATTATCTTCTTAATTAGGAACAGATTTATCAACAATTGTTAAACATAACCTTCTTGTTTACTTCTCCACAAGGGATATGTATATTTATTTTTTTGTTTGAATTAGTGTACAATTCTGTTTCAAAAAACAGGAATGTGAGCCCAAGATTTGGCCCAATGGGATAAGGGATAAAAAGATAAAGTGCAGTTGGTTGGGACTGTTGGCGCTTTCACAGCCATTTCTCCAGCTTCCACAGTGGATTCAGAGCAATAACGAAGAAGGGGGGATTGACGAACAATGCCGGCGCCGGCCACTACTCTTTCACACTTCACTTTTCATCCTCCTCCTTCACTCTCCTCATCTCCCAAATCGACTGTTTCTTCTTTCACCAGGTAATTCCCATTCTCAGATCTTGTTTCTTTGTTGTTAATGCCGATTAGCAACGATCTCGAGATAATCGCCGGATTGCGGAATTAGGTCTTATTTTGTTCTCTTTATTTGTTTTGAGATAATTGTGAGAATTTGGGGCACCTCACCGGACATACGATCTTGCTCCATCATGGGTTTTGGTGTTATATTATAGTGTACTTATTTAATGTTCGTTGGAAAATTGAAACAGTGAAGAAGTAAAAGAGTCTTTCTAAAATTGAATATAGTCTCTATCTGGAAGAGGAAATTAGAAAAACTTTAAAATAAGAAACAGGGTATAGGTTGACAAACAGCCCTAAAAAACAATTCTGATGCAGTTCAGAGAATTGAAGGTGTTCAATATCTATGATGCACTTTTGTTAATATATATTTTTTATATGTAGGTTTTCAAGCCGGTCCGGGGGCAACACTCGCAAAGAGTGGCATTGGCGCAGATCGGAAGTGGTATCGAAATGCTACGATCGCCTTGTAAGTTTCTCACATTACCCTTTTTCCATTTTCATTTGCTTTTCAATCCTATCTAAGTAGATAAAACTTTTAAATTCGCTCGACTGACATTTTTATGCTGGATTCTAGGTGCTCTAGATACTTCTCTACTTCCCAATAAAAGTATAAGCATAAGCATAATATTAGTGTGCTTAGATTGGTACATGTAATTTTGGAACGTGTATCTGTGAGTGGTTCAGCCAATCCCTTGGCAATCAGCATTTTTATTTTTCTGGTTTGCATCGTTAAAATATGATAATATTTAATACACTATGCGCATATAAAACGTAACATTTTCAGGTTCATTTCATGCATACTCGTCCATTGAGATAAATTGTCTTCCAGGAACTTTGTCAACATGACTACAATAGCTATGAATTATCTACAAGATCAGAAACTGTTGTGGACGATTGTTGTGCATCTGAAAAATCATTTGCAAAGTACAACTCGGCGAGGGGAATTCGTGAAATTACAGATGACCAAAAATCCAGTAGTACAGTCCGCAGTTCATTTCTGAAGTTTATGCTCCTTTCTGGGTTCTTCATTTTTCAAGACTCTCAGCAGGCATTAGCCGGTTCGGATATTGCTACTGGGTTGCAGTCAGTCCCTCTTCTCGGAGACCTTGGTGATATTAGCACAGGTTTTGCTTCAGTTAGTAAATCACTCCTTATAACTTCTATGAATTAGCGTTTTTAATGTTGCAGGATTTCTAGTTGTAGTTTGATTATTTGTGGAGAGTTCTTGGTGGAACTTTGACATTTCATTCACAGTTTTGAAACTCATATGTCTTTTAGAGCAAATAAAATTCTAATATTATAGTTTGTTTTTTAGCTAAACTAAGGAGTAATCAATTTAAGCTTGAAGGAAGTTGTGAAAGCGAAGAATCATAATTATGTTGTCATTCTTTCTTCACGCAGGCGTTTTTGCTCATCTTTTTTTCAGAACTTGGGGACAAGACCTTTTTCATTGCAGTAAGTGCCAAATGATGATTAACTTCTGGTGTAAAAAAAAGCTTTCTGGTCTTTTCAACATGGAATTAATACGAATGAGCTTGAGTTCATGTTTGCGGACTATTGTCCTAATTATGATGTTTACTGTCTTCTGTAGGCTCTTCTAGCAGCTAGGAACTCTGCTGCTATTGTTTTTGCTGGAACTTTTGGTGCACTTGCGTATGTTATTACACCATGTGCTGGCTATGTGTTTATGTTTTTCATTGTGACATCTTTTTGAACAAATACCTACCATGAGAAGCATACATACCTTGCTAGCATGGAAAATTTGTTGTGCCTGGCAATTATATTAATTAAAAAACAGTGAATAATAGGGTGTTATATACGAAAATTCTGTGCTGTTAATATCTCATGATAACATGGAAAATTTGTTATCAAATCCTTCAAGGGGTGTTTGTAAATGGCAGGGCAATGACCATCATATCTGTTGTTCTCGGACGAACCTTTCACTATGTTGATGAGATTCTTCCATTCAGGTACCTTCCTTTTAATAAATCACCTCTTTAGGAATATGAAGAAGTCAAGAGTTTCAGCTCTTAAGTTGTATGTTAACTTACCATTAATCAAATATGGCTGAAATTTACTTAATCGTCCTTAAAGGCGGCCTCGTTGGTAGAGGCTTGAGGTCTTCAAGGTATACTTCCTGAGAGGTCCCAAGTTTGAAATCCACGATTGACCTTAGTTGTAAAATTCCTTGTTGTCTCTCGAGTCTGGACCTTAGGACGGGGGCGGGTGCTCCCGAGTATGTAGTGGAGCAAAGCTCCGATCCTCTGGTATCAAAAAGAAAAAAAATGAAAATTTCATTATTCGATCAATTTATTGTTTAAGAAAATATTTAACTTTAACTCTTCTTGAAAATTCCATTTATAATACAATTACTTATATGATCACAGGCTTGGGGGCAGTGATTTACCGGTTGATGATATTGCAGCTGTCTGTCTTTTGGTAACTACTGTTGCTTAGTGATAAGATTGGCCAAACAACTTATATTGTTTTCTACTCTTGAGTAGCTCTATATATATACTTGAGAAAATAACCAAATGCGAACTCCAAAGCTTTTTATGGATATAAAAAATGCCTTTGACTAATGTTAGGTGTATTTTGGGGTTTCAACATTGCTTGATGCCAGCTCAAGCGATGGACTAAAGGCAGAAGATGAGCAGAAAGAGGTAATCCCTTATACTGATGTCTGATGTCTGATGTCTGCGACAGCATCCTACAATATCCCTTTCTTTCACTTCTTGTTCAAGTTCTCAAGTGTATGTCTTTTTTGTAACTATGGTGGTCAATTTATATTAGCCAAGTGTTAGGTTTTTATGTTAGAATAAACTAAGTGTTAAGGTTCTTATATGAGAATAAAGAAGAGATTTATATTTTAAATGTATACCTTGGAGAATACTAGATTAATTAAAGGGCAATTTGGTATAAAATTAACAAACTTATCTTTGGTGGAGTGGCTAAGCCCCTTGAGATTAGACTAAAATTAATGAACAGGAATAGTCCTAGATAAATATACAACTATTACAAGTATAAAAAAAATGGAGTCCTCTCATGCACAAACCAAAGGACTAAAGCTGATGGATTTTGGAATTTTCCTTTTAAAATTATACTGTTCTCAAGTGTATGTCAGAAAATAACAATTTTGTTTAAAAATCTTAAACAGGCTGAGCTAGCTGTCTCAAAGTTCACAGGAAATGGTGCTGGGATATTAGCTGCTGCCAGTACTGTCTTCAGCACCTTTGCATTAGTGTTTGTAGCCGAGTGGGGCGACAAGTCATTTTTCTCTACAATCGGTAATTCGAAGTCTTTAAAATCTATATATTGTTAACTTTCTTATTGTCATTAAACTATTTTGTTGATATCTACTACTCAAAATGTCTGATGTTAAATCTTGAAATTTGATTGTTTATACAGATTGAATGACCAAGTAGTTTTCCCCTACTTTCTCCTTTCATTCATATCCTCTTTTTGTTAATGATGAAAATATTAAGAGTTGATCAACAAATTTGGAATACATCGGGACTCGATTGGAAGATTCACAAATGAAATAGACTTACAAATGTAAAATGTATTCATCTTACAAACTTAACTTGAAACATTTCATAATTTTTTGTGCATGGAATAAGCTGCAGGGGAGATCCAAACAAACACTAAGTTTCTTTTTCCTCATTCAATAATTTCTTTTTCAATGTCATTATGTGGACCAAAATTGTAAAATTTTACTTAAATTTTGAATTTCCTGTTGCCAAGAATTTGCGAAGTGTTTTATGATTTGGTACTTCCTCCCATATCTGAACTCAAAACTATTTTTTCTTTCTTCATTTTGTAGCCCTTGCTGCTGCTTCTTCACCCCTTGGAGTCATTGGAGGTGCACTAGCTGGTCATGGTGTTGCAACATTGGTAACTATTTTTTTTTAATCTTTATCCAGCTCCTACATTTGCGTAAACGTGGCTCGAATCCATTGGCTAAACGACTTCTCAGCGGAATAGTTGATCTGCAAGATAGTGAATAGTTTTGATTGTCCACAGAATTACGAATTTTCTATCCATGGTTGTTACATTAAGTTGAATCTTTTGTAAGGAAACGAAAATGTTTTGTTGGTTTATAAAAAAATACAAAAAAATCCTTTGGAAACTTGTTACAAGAAACTTTTCTACTGATTAATCAAAGTGTAAGTCATAGTTACAAAAAGGGAGCAGATGATGTCTCCAACATTAAATTGAATCTTACGTGCGTATCTGCAATTGAATCTGTTAGATTAAAAAAATTGGGCAAGTTCAGTGAATGAATTTAATTGAAAGCATGCATTAAATAATTCAATTCAGAATAATATGTGTATGTATGTACCAAACCTTCAATATCTATTTATCATGTCCACTTATCTATTTGCCAATTTTTTGATCCAATTTTGATAATAAATCTGCAGCTTGCAGTTCTAGGAGGTTCTTTACTAGGGACATTTTTATCAGAGAAGGTAAGATGATCATTCATTATTATTCGTTCACTTTTCTTCACATATGCCTCCAGGTGGACGAACTCAATGTTTTCCACAAGGGGGTGTTCGGGCGAAGGAAAATAAGAATGGTTATAAGGAGAATGATCCTCTTACCCATGTTTGGTTGGGCTATCGAGAATCATTCCCCCATAATCTCATATCTTCGTACTATTATTTTTTCTATAACCATATTTTATTTGCACCATAACTTCTTTTTTTTTTATATCCGTGACTGTCCGGGCCAACTTTCGCACACCTCGACTAATATCACTGGACATACTCTTTTCATTCTCTACGTGACTACTTCTCATTCTCCCATACTCACTGGTTTATTCTCTTCATAACTATTCTTTTATCCTAAACACAAGTAACGTTTCTTTCTATAATCATTTTCTTTACTCCAAACACAGATAATTATTCTTTCCCATATTCTCTCCTCAATTCTCATCCTCTCCATAATCATTCTCATTCTCCTTGCTTCAAACACCTCTAGGTGAACTTCACGTGAATTTCATGTTTCCCAAGTTCTCCCCAATATTTTATAGAAAAGTTATTTACGTGAGTCTAAGAATTATGGTACACCCAAAAGTGCTGTATCTTGAACCATTTCAACATCACATATACCAGGCAATGTATCTTCGCATCGAGTGTTGATTAGCATAATGGCTGCACAATTTAGCAGCATCATTGCATTACAAAGAGTCCCATCCATTAGTTGAACGCAACTAATTTCTGGAACAAGAAAGTTTTATGCTTTTCAGTCTTCCTGAGTTTCAATAGGCTGCTCTTGTTATTCTTGTTGACTTGATGCTATGCTAACTCAAAAGAAGAGCATATTCTACTTGTTCCTGGAAATTATATATACGAAGGATGTACTTTATTCTAACATATATCGCTTTACTTGCAGATTATCGCATACGTTGGAGGTGTTCTTTTTCTCGTCTTCGCTGCAGTAACTTTAGTCGAGATAGTAAACTAGGAACCGTAGTTTTTTCGATTTCTCATCTCGACTATGATTCATGAACTGACTTGTTTTCTTTGTGGAATAATGATAAATATTTTACCAATCTTTAATGCACATGCACCCAAGCCTATGATCTACTACTTACCATCAGCTGTGTCGTGTTTCTTGGTTTCAATCTTGTGATTAACAGCTGAACAATATGATATTGTTAGATTTGCCACATTTTGTAATTAATGTGACTACAATATATTCTTCTCTTTCTCTAATATTTAAACACTATTTCTTTGGTTTGGGAAAGGATTCTATTCTATCATTTCAATAGAAGAGCAATTATGACAACCCTTTTTACTAGTTTTGGGAAAGCAACAAAATTAATACAAGTCATTAAAGATGACAAAAATTGGTGGATGTAGTGCACATTGAAATGAATGATTAATAAAATTACAATTACAATGCCATGTCCTAAGACCTAAAACCACCATTCACTTTCACGTTTCCATGTGGGATTCTGAGCTGTGATGTTTGCTTTGCTTTGGTTAAGATCACCTCCTTTCTCTTTTTCTTATAAATAGTGTGACGGATATTTGTATCGAAAGGGTTAGTAGCAGAGTGGTTTCATTATTTGAGGAAATTCGGTATTCCCACAAAATAATTAGTAGATTATGTATTATTAATGCAATATTATAAAAAAGTATGCGATAATACTCATTAATGTTAATGACTATAGTTGCTAAATTTTTCATATGGTTTTATTATTTGGTCGGTAATCCAGTTCAACACCATAGTCACAAGTTATGCATTTGACTCTCATATTTTTTTAGAACAATAATGCCCTTTATATAGGGTTTGTTGGTCCCCTCCCAATTTTTCCTTCTTTTTTTTTTATTGAAGATGATCTTTTGAAATATGTATTATAGTATCTTGTGGTAAGGGATTGATCAACCTTTAACAATTTGTTGTTGCTTCATCTATATTTTATGAATTTGTTGTTTTGTTTTGCTTTCAGAAATATTCATCAACACTTTATCTATATTTTCATTAATATTTTGGTGAAATAGAGTTAATTTGCCACATTCTTTTATACCAAGAGAATATACCACAGTTTGTACCATATATATATATATTTATTTATTTATTTATTTATTTAGAGTGGCAACATTGTTAGGACATGAAATTTACTTTTTATGAACTGTACTCTCCAACATAGCTTTTGCAAACCAATTAGGCAATTAGGCTTGCTCTCCACTTTACCCTACGCCATTGGCCGACAAAAAAAAAAACAAAACTATAGGTTTAAAATACTATGTACTTTTAACTTTTATCATATTATTATTATTATATTTTCATTCTCATACTTTAACCTTTTTTTTTCTTTTTTTTAAAACTAATTTCTCCCTTCTTTCAGTCCTTATTCATTTAAAAAGAAAGAAAAGGCCAATAAACCCCCTCAAAGTTTTTTTTTTTTTTTTTTTTTTTTTTTTTTTTTTTTTTGAGAAAACCCCCTCGAAGTTTTAGTTATTGAATTAATTTATTTTAATCAAAATCTTGACCGAACAAATCACTTGATAAGAAAGGATCATATGACACTCAGAAACATGAAAGGATCATCTGTCACTCTAAAAATCATGTCCTTCTTTTGAATAAATTTGATTTTTTTTTTTTTTTGAATTCAAATAAATTTGAATATTGATTGCATTCAAATCAAAATTCTTTTTAGCAATTTTTTTATTGTTTTATTTAGTTTACTCAACTCTTTACTAAAATTATTACTTTGAAAAAATTATTACTCTAAATCATACTATGGATATAAAAAAAAAAATAACATAGAAAAGTTGAAATTTCAACCTCTAATTTTGGATATATGTTGACACTAGTAGTAAAGATTTTAAAACTTAACATTTGTAAGTCCATAAATTGAAAATACGAATTAATAGAATCAAAATTTTACATATTTAATTCTTAAATTTTTATACTTGCGTTCGTCCAAAAAAGAAAAATTATATTCGCAATTTTATATCATCAAATTTTAATTTTATATTAAATATGTATTTGATATTTCGAATAACAGATTTTATATGAAATTTTATAGATATAAATTTAAAATAAATTCTATAAATATAAAACTTAATTTTTCATCGATTAAATTAGTAAACTTTTGAAACAAGTTCAAATATGTCTTTTTAAAATGTCATCAATTGAAAATTCAAAATTTTATCAAATATTTTTTCAATTCACGAACCTTTCTTGCACAACCCTAAATCTAACAAATATATATATATTTTTAAATGTTTGAAGACAAAAGTTTTAACTAAAAATTAAATAGAAGAAGAGAAAAAGAGGAAGACGTAACTTAGGTGCAAAGTCAATAAATAAATAAATAAACAATAATAATAAAAAAAAAATCTAACAAATAGAGGAGCAACTTAAAATGATTACGTGGGGACTAGGGCTTGCTTGTCTGGCATGTGACATGGCACGTGCAGCCACAAGAATATTTTGTACGCATATTCTTCACTATATAGGTGTGATATTATTTCTTTTATTATTTTTATTTTTTTGTCAAATCAAAAATCCGACCAATCTAATCAATTTGACAAAAAAAAAAATATAAGAATCGAATTAATGTACAAAAAAAGATAAAATTATTGGTTCAATTTTTCTTGATTCTTAGGCCAAACCGATAATCGATCTAATTCAATTGATTTGACAACAAGAAGAACGGAACGAATGTTCGATAAAAGATAAAAAGATTAGCTCGATTTTCTACGATTTAGTTTCCTACGGTTTAATTCTTTTTTACTATTTTACTTACCATTCATATTTATAGTTCTTTTCCTAAAAATAATCTCATAATTTATAATTAAATTGACAAAAATAATTGGTTATTTACTAATAAAAAGTTTGATTAACATATCAAATATAAATGAAAGTAATAAATCAATATTCGTTTGGCTCGATTTTTATTGATTTTTACCAATAGAAATCGATCTGATCTAATAACTTTCAATTTTCTCTAAATAAAAATTAATATGTCAAATATTATGTGAAAAATCTGAATCGATCCAATAAATCGGTTTAGTCCAGTTCGATTTTGTCGATTTTTGATTTTCACTATCACCCCTAACCATAAATTAGTTTTTGATTTTTCAGTCCTTTTGTAGGATTAACAAATCTTATAAGAATTAAATATCAATTTTCGAGTTGAAATCAATAATCATAAAATTAAAATAAATTAATACGTCACTCATCTTTTGGTGATCCTTCAATCAGGTGTGAAAAAAAACGTAAAAGATAAAGATTTAAACCAAAATTAGTAATGAAAAAAAAAAAAAAACGTAAAAGATATAGGCGGCAGAAATGAAAGTAGCTGTGGCAGTAATCTGATGGTTTGAAAAAGTGACGTGTCAAAATCACGTAGTGGGATTAGCAAAAGAAGAATAAATTCGTTTTGATTTTATTTTTTCAATAAATAAATCCGGTGAATGCTATACATCTGCTATGGCCTGGCTTCTCACGACCGCTCTTTAATTTCTTGGTAAACATCACTTCTTTTTTATTAAAAAAATATGTAAAATGATAAATCAAACTTTATCATAAGTTTTATTTATTTATTTATTTATTGAGTATAAAAGGAGGGAATGAGATCAACAACCCCTATTTATATGATACACCTATTTTTAAATAATACGAGAATTAAATATTAATTTCTAAATTTAAATTCGTAATTATGATGTTAAGATGAATTAACATCAAATAAGATATAATTTTATTTAATTTTTAAAATACTTAAAATTTCTTCTTTCCTTCCTCTAGAATATTACATATCGTATAAAAGAAGGATTCAAACTTGTTAGGGAGCTAGATTAATTAATATTAGTAATATTGTACTTGATAATTGTAGTTCAAGTATTTGTAGAGTTTAATAAGTTATTTTTACCGTATGAATGGAATGGATATGTGGTGTAATGATTTTATTGTTTGGTTATAAACTAGTTATAATAAATTAATTTTTTTTCTTCTGTTATTTCAATTTCAACAATGATTTCTCCTACCTTCTTGTTGCTGTCTCTCAATTCTTTACAACAATGTCATTCACAAATAAAAATATAAAATTTTCAAGATTAAACCCGTAATGTTGAACTTGAATTGAAAGATAACTAATTAACCAAGTTATACGACATCGACTTTCTTGAACATTTAAATTAGAGTATATATAGTTCGATAGACATCTAACTATACTAGAAACTGTTGAATCCCAAACCTTTTATTATATTTGAAAATTTTATTTGTACAATAGAAATATTATTCCAAGTTCCAATTTCCCAAAAGCAACCCTTCTGTAATGTTTCTGTACAAAATCCACTGTAATATCCATTATATTCTAATCACTTTTAGATTAAGGGGTTAAAATAAATTTAATTAAAAAAAAAGTAAAAGTAAAGTAGAATAATTCCAACATCCCGAGAGGGGCCAAGCGAAATTTACACCCTTAATTTTATTTTATTTTCCCTTTTTGGAACACGTTTTTTTGTTTATTAATTCATTCCAATTACGTCAAAAACGACGCCGGTTTCGAGATTTAAAAAAAGAGAGAGAGGAATGGAGTTTGAGAACACGCGAATAAAAAGGCGCGTGGACAAGCTTCGTTATTGAAATCAGTAAAACCGCGGCATAAAAAAAATAAATAAAAGAAAAAAAAATCTGTGGAAGACAAAAAACCGCGAATCGGCGCGGAGAGTGAAGATAAGCGTTAAAGTCAAGAAGTGGGGTCCATAATCACAAAAAAGATCGGTGACGTGGCGATGCCGGCTCATAAAGACACGGTCATTTGCTGACGTGTCACCATCTTCCCTCCTATTCTGCTCGATTTCGGATCGCCACGCCACCCCCGTCCGATTTACCGTTTTAGCGGTTCGCCGGTGCCAGGAACCTTTTAAAATATATATATAATTTGCTTCTTACATTATCTTTTTATCTAACCAGTTCTAAAAACTTTTATTTTCATTTTTTTTAAAAAACCCCTTCTATTTTCATATTAATAAGACACTAAAAAGTTTCAAATTTTCTAATGTATCATATCGTTTCCGAATTTCATATTTTTTTTTTAAAAAAAACCATTCCGAATTTCATATCTAATACTTCTCTAAATTTTAAATTATAAACAATTTGTCTTTTTAATAACAAAGATGTATGTATTTACTAATTTTACATCAAAACGCCTAATTTACTATAATTGATTATTCAATTTTTTTTATAAGAAGTTGTTTTTTAAGTATATGAATTAAATTCATTATCATATTTGGTCAGACCATCATGGTTGGAAGTTCAAAATGAGTATTAATTTACGTCTTGTACTAACAATCTCAAAGATATAAATTTGATTCATTCACTCTGTATATCGTAAAAGAAAGATATAGAATTGATAGCCCTATAAATATATTATATACTTTTTAAAGTAATATAGATTTATTAGACATAAATAGAACCATACTATATACTTAGTAAACATTAAATATTTATAAAAAATCTGTTCAAAAAGTCTAAAAAAAAAAAGAAAATGTATCAAATACTTTTAAAACTATGAGACCTATCGAAAACAACTAATTTGTTTAGCGACATTAGACATTGTTTTAAAATGTATTGATTTGTTAATAAAATAAAGCAAACATCCAGTAATATCTTTATATTATAAATTCGATCTCAACCTTATTTATTTGTTTTTCTTTAAAGGTATAGATACAATAAACATAAATATAAAAGATATTTTTGGGACAAATAATTTAAATTAAAAGTTGAATAATTAAAATTGATTTTTGAGTACAAATCCGGAAGGAATGACCACAAACTCAATTTTATTGCTCACAGTTAAATAAAAATTAAATATTAATTTTTTCGAATTGAATGAATGATCAAAATGTTAAACTAAATTACATTGATACACAACTAAACGAACACGTCACCCACCATTATTTGAGTAATAATGAAAATGGTAACACAACTATTTTTTTGTTTGTGTGTTCTTTTTTAAATTATAAATATTTAATATATATTTGTTGTCACATAATAATATGATTTACGATGAATTAATATATTAATAATTTGTGAAAATGCGGTGGAATGCATTTAAACGGTAAAGCGCCCAAGTTCATTTCACTTGAACTATATAACATAATTATTTAAAAAGGAAATAAGGATCTTTTATGGTTTGTTTTTTTTCTTCCAAATAAGGATCTTTTATGGTTGCTACGTGTTATTTTTTAAAATTTCATCATGATCTCCAAAATCTGCCACAATTTTCATTCATTTTTCTTTTTTCTTTGTAAAGAAATTTGATAGACCATTGATATAATAATTAAAATGGACTGAAATGTCTTATTGTCACTCAATAACCCGTTATTTTTTTTTTCATGTATGTATTAATTTAATTCCATGTTGCTCGAATCAATCCCGATGTTTTCAGAGTTCCAAGAGTCAGATTAGGGAAAAAAATCATTCTAAAATGACTCTTCAAAATGATTAAGTTCTTAATTTTTCTTTCCTTTTTTAGTGATGGAATAGTTTATATTATCTTCACAACTTGAAACTAATATGAAAAAGGACCACAAAGTTACCTTGAACTATAGGACTGTTTATTGAATAAAAAACAACAGTAATTATTAAAAAAGAAAAAGAAAAAAAAAACTATCGGGTTAAGTTATTTGATACATTAAAATTTCAATTTACATAACTATTCTCAAGTTTATGAAACCATTGCATTTTTGTTTATATAGAAACCATTGCAATGAGTTTCTCAGAAAAAAAAAAAAAAAAAACATTGCAATAAAACTTTATGGTTATGATGCATATGTTTCCATTTGAAAAAAGTGAAAAACATTATTATTGAGTTTTTCACCATTAAGTTATACAAGTTAATTTGTAGTTCTAACAATTATGGAGGTAAGGATCAAATGACTTGTACGAGTTAATTTGTAGTACTAATTCTAAAAAAAAATTCATAATTAGTGATTTATCATTAGTACCGATAAATTATAAAGGTAGTTACTACAAAATTAGAGTTTTGTACTAAAAAAAAATAAATTAAATTATAGTTTTTGTAAGAGACCTAGTATTATCAACATGATCTTTTGGCAAAAGGAAAAAAAGTTTAAAATTGTAAGTCTTTTTTAATTTAACAACAATCAAATAAAGTAAAAAGAATTCAAACTTTTGATCTTTTAGTAAATTATGGCACACACCATAGGTTGAATTATTACTCTCGTATACAATCTCAATCATCCCTATACTATTGGTAAATTATTTCTAAAATTTATGAACTTATTGCAAAAAGTTGCAAATATAGTATAGTCGGAAAATCTTTTTAGTCTTTAATTTAAATTTAATTTAATTTCTATCTTTTTACTATTAAATATTTTTATCTATGACCTTTTAATTATATTTATTTTTAATTCATGAAATAACTAAAAAGAAAGTTCAAGAAATAACAAAATTATTAGTTAACTTTTAATTTCATTACATTGATTAATTTAATTTTAACATAAATAATGATTAAAAATTGATATTATTGAAACGTCAAACAATAAAATATTTGAAACATAAAGATGAAATTCAAAGATATTAAACATAAAAAGGTAATTTTACTTCAAAAAATATAAAATGATTGAAATAAGAGAATTATTACCAAATGATAATATGAGAGAGCAGAAAAAAAAAGAAGAAAAAAAAGAAGGTATGTGGTTGACAACATACGAACTATCCCGGTTCACAAAAAACCGATCCGGGTGTGGGGCTAAAGATGCAGGGGCTCTTCTGCGCGTAGCATCCACGCGAATTTGAGCATCTCTTTCACTTTCTCTCTCTACATTGTTTATTTCTTTTTTAATTAATTTTTTTTTCTCTCTCTCTCTCTGTATTTGTCTATTCTCTCCATCTGTAAACCCTTTGCCTCATCCCTCTCTTCCTTCTCCGCCGTCGCCTCCTTCAATTCCCCAATTCGCCGCATGAATTTCGATCCATTTCTGAGGTTCTGTTATTTCCCCTGTTTCCAATCCAATCCTTCATTGATTGCTTCTTCTTTTCTTTCTTCACTTTCTTTCAACTTCCATCTATCTATCTATTGCTCTGTTTTTGTTTGCTTCATCGGAATTGAGGGTCCTTGCTCTTTTTCCGATTTGGGTTTCTTTTATTTTCCCCTGTTTTTTGTTGCTGGAGGAACTGTGGTGGGTCTTGGACTTCATGTCTGTTTTTGCTGTGTTTTGTTTTTATGAATTTGTGTGCTCTTCAAGTGAAGCTTTTTGAATTTGATATGCATAGGATTGGTTTTGGCTGAGTTAATAATATAGGGGATTTGTGAATTGTGTGTTTTGACGCTTCATATGCTCTTCAATCAATTGTGGGCCGGTTTTTCTTTTCGTGATTGAGCTTGTTATGATCCCACACCGGAAAGAGTGGGGAGCTCATAGCAATATACCAGAAAGGTGGACTACTCCTCTCATCATCCATTGATTTTGAGTATAGAGTCTATTAAGCCCAAATGATTATTGGGTCCAATGAAATTGAGATTCGATTCAAGATTGATGAGCTCAAAAAAGGCATCAGCTTGAGTAAGCATGTTAGGATCCCACGTCGAAAAGAGTGGAAACCTCGTAGTAACATATAATTAAGGTGTATTACTCCTTTGATCACCAATTAGTTTTGAGAAGGATGTGTACACTATTTTAGAGCTGCTTTTGTTTGAAATGTTGACGAATCTACTCTTTTGGTCTCACTATTGTATTGGCATATCCTCGAGCGGATTTATGTTTTGCATTTTAAATGTAATGGGAAAACTTGGTTCATGTCTGAAATTGTATTGAGTTGTTATTGATTCTGGTTTATGTCTGAACAAGATTATCTGTCTCATTCATGTACGATTCTAAAGCATTCAAATGGTTGGTATATTAATTATGGCATGTTGGCTGGTTGTTTATTTCATTATTTTTCTGTAAGGTACTTCCTAGGATCCTTCTGTATGTCACTGTTGTTAACATTATCTTTTTTTTTAGTTCTACACTAATCGGGGGAGGAGGATTTGAACCCATGATTTGTTTGTCACTTGGGCACATACGTATGCCGTTGAGCTATTGCTCTCGGTTTCTTGTTAACATCATCTTTAGTGCATACATTAACTGATCTCTTATCTTTTCGCAGTACTTCTCTTGATTTCTTAGAAAAATTTGCATATGACCAATTCGATTCTTTTTTAATGAGATAATAGCAAGAGATGGAGCTGTGGGGTTAATTTAATATTTGGTATGAGCTTGTTTTTCAAAGACTCAACAAATTAAAACAGTTGTTTATCCCTTAATATTTATCACGTCTTTGAAATTATTCTGTTTTTGTGTCATTTTTATCTCCCTCGTGCAGTATGATGAATGGTAGAGCAGGGGCTATGCTTTAAGAGAAATCTGTTATCTTTAGTTTTTGTGTTCCCTTATACAATTTTATATTTTAATTACACTTTTTAATCAATTGAATTTTTGGTGCAGGTTGTTTGATAACCAATATGCCTCTCTTGAAGCTTTGAGTTTGCTTGGATTCATCAGTATTAGGTGCATCTGATACGCTTAAAGGTTCTGCTGAATTTTTAAAAATGGACCGGTGTGACACTTCGGGATTTGTTAGCGGGGGCGGGATCTTGTTCTTCAGAAACAATTGATTCTACTTCCTTGGCTTCTGCTTTGGTTTTTCAGCATAATAGAAATCAAATAAAACTACTTCCATAGCTGTTACTTTTTAAGTCCCGGAAGTCAGGCAGGCTGGTCTATTGCTATTATAATTTGGTCTTGGTAACAATATTTGAACTACAGTTTAATGGGTTCAAGCTTCCAGAACTTGAACTTTTCTGCCAATTATTCTTTGGATGTGCTAAATATTTTGGGAAAGTCTTTCCAAGATGAGAAAACTGGAGCTGGAGACAGTGCAGATACCATTCTGAGACTTGATTCTATTGGATCTCCAGTCCCCTGTAGGCCCATGTCAAAGGGAATGAAACGGAAGTGGAGCTCGGTTGAGAAATCGAGGGGTGGTCAGTCAGTTGGGTCTTCTTTGTCTCTTGGCCGGTTTGTTCATTCCTCGTGTTCTTCCGACAGTAAAGGGAGTTCGGCAACCGCATGCACCAGAGTGTCTTCTGCAAAAGAAACTGATGAGGAATCTTCAATGGCACTTGATCTGGATTTTTCTCTCAATCTTGGTAGTGATAAGGTAGATAGCCCAAAATATCCAGCCAATAAGTTTCTTAAAGTACAGACTGTCAAACCAAATGTTGACTTGGAATTGAGTCTCTCAACTGGCCCATCTGAATCTGTTGTCACTTCAATGTATCAAGGCTTTCCCTCAATTCAGTTGCCAATAGAGAAGCCATTGACATTTGTAGAAACCTTAAACACAGATGATGGAGAAACATCATGTTGTTGGATGCCAGTAACAGCCCAACCAGTCATGCCTCCCGCGTTGAATTCTCGAGTTGGCTACATTTTTCACCCAGTAACTGAGAAAGTGATTCCACCTGCTAATGTTCCAGACCTTTCCTCGAGCATTTTAACCATTCCAAAAGACTCAGTCACCTGTACTTCCGGGATAACGCAACAGCAGCAGCAAGCACGATTTAATCGTAGTAGTAATTCCAAGATATGTCAAGTTGAGGGATGTGGCAAGGGAGCCAGAGGTGCTTCTGGCCGTTGCATATCGCACGGTGGTGGTCGGAGGTGTCAAAAACCTGGATGCCACAAAGGTGCCGAGGGTCGTACTGTATACTGCAAGGCCCATGGAGGTGGACGGCGATGTCAACACTTGGGCTGCACCAAGAGTGCAGAAGGACGCACGGACCATTGTATTGCCCATGGTGGAGGTCGAAGATGCAACCATGATGGGTGCACTCGAGCGGCAAGAGGGAAATCAGGATTATGCATTCGCCATGGCGGTGGGAAGCGATGTCAAAAGGAGAACTGTGCGAAGAGTGCTGAAGGTCTCTCTGGTCTTTGCATCTCTCATGGTGGTGGTAGGCGATGCCAAGCGCCTGGGTGCACTAAAGGGGCACAAGGGAGCACCATGTACTGCAAGGCTCATGGTGGGGGAAAAAGGTGCACAGCTCTTGGTTGTACCAAAGGTGCTGAAGGGAGCACCCCATTTTGCAAGGGCCATGGCGGTGGCAAAAGGTGTGGATTCCAAGGAGGTGCCATTTGCTCGAAGAGTGTCCATGGTGGTACCAACTTTTGCGTGGCACACGGTGGGGGTAAGAGATGTGCTGTTCCCGAGTGCACAAAAAGCGCTAGGGGAAGGACCGATTATTGCGTGCGTCACGGTGGGGGAAAGAGATGCAAATTTGAAGGGTGTGGCAAGAGTGCTCAAGGATGCACAGATTTCTGCAAGGCACATGGTGGAGGAAAAAGATGTTCTTGGGGTCATCCGGGGTCCGAGTACGGCAGTCGACCCTGTTGCCCATGCAATTCATTCGCGAGGGGAAAGATGGGTCTCTGTGCACTTCATAGTGGACTGGTGCAAGATAAGAGGGTTCATGGGGGTGTCTCACTTGGACCTAACATACAGCAGCCTAATCTCAGCAAGACAGAGAAGATGAAAGGAGGGCTTGTCAGGGAAGATTGCATGAATGAGGATCTCGGACAATATGCAGTGGGTGAAGCAGAAAGGGCATCGGCGTCGGTTGTCGTTCCCGAAGGTAGGGTGCATGGGGGAAGTTTGTTGGCAATGCTTTCTTGCAGCTCAGGGATGGGCTCAAGCAGTAGAAATAATGCAGTTTCTGGTGCTGAGCAGGCAATGGAACCTCACATCATGGCTCTTAGTTGGGTGTGAAGCAGCAATCTTAGCATTCCTCTTATGTCCATATGGTGTTAGAAGCATGGTCAGTTGGTAATGGTTGGTCTCTTTCTCCTTGTTTAGTATCTCTATCAATTATAAAGCTTGCTATTATTTATTGGTCCTAATTGAAAGACTCCTTAAGAGTGCTCTATATTCAGGGGGAATATTACAAGTATTGGGCTTTTTTTTTTTTTGTATATATTCTTAGGTAATGCATGTCAGAACAGGATATGAATACAGGTCAACAGCCTGTAGGTTTGTTAATGTTATCAATCTGGTTATGGTTTAGCTCTTCTACTGTGGTCATCTTTTTATTTACACTTTCATACACTCCTGATGACCATATTATTATCTTTGAACTTAGCCAGGCTAGAAAGTTCATGCAGCACTGTGTCAACAAAATAGTCAAGTCTACTCCCAAAAACATAAACTTTGGCAATAATGAAATACTAGGGGAAGAAAAAAAGGATTTAAAAGAATCTAATTGAAAATCCTTTGTTCTACTAAGTGATTGACTCATCTACATATATAAGCTTAAGCTTAATTTAAACTAGTGGCATTTCAACTATTTTTATGCGACTTTCTATTTCTTCCTATAATGTTTGGTTGTCAAGAAAATCTATTAATTTTTTTTAATTATTTTAAGATCTTTTTAACTGCTAAACCAATAATTCAACTCGACTAAAATTTCAAAGATGAAAAACCTAAAGATAGTATGAAAGCTTTCTATTGATTAGAGATCATTGATTTATTGCTTTGCAAGTAATTAAATGGCATAGTTACTATTACCATGATCATAGCCAAAGATGTTGAAGTTTGCGAGACTTCGAATGTTCACTTACATAATACTGGTGATATTCCAATTTAACTTAAGAACAAACTAATAATATCAGTCTTATTTATTATTTTGAGAAATTTATCTTCAAACAGCGTTTGTAGTCCAACGGTTAGGATAATTGCTTTCCAAGCAATAGACCCGGGTTCGACTTCCGGCAAACGCAATTTTGTAATTTTGTTAATTTTTTCATCTAATTACTATAAATAAATGAAAAAAAATGTCAGAAGTGGGATTTGAACCCACGCCCTCTTTCGAAGACCAGAACTTGAGTCTGGCGCCTTAGACCACTCGGCCATCCTGACTTTTTGTTGTCAATTTTATTTAGTATAAATTTATTCTTTTGCTACTATTTTAGATTAAGATATTACATTTAGCAATCAAAATATTCATCCTGTCATCCTTCTAATAAAAACATCATATGTATATTAATTTTAACTTATATATATATATATATATAATTATTGAGACTCTTTTCGTCAATATGATTTTATTTAAGAAGTTTGTGTGTTTAATTACATCTACTGAAAAGCAATTATAAAAAGAAAACCTTATTTAGTTGTCAAAAAAAATTGTACAAATTCATCTAAAAAAAATAATTGTACAAATGTCAACAATGGTAGTATGTAAGAAGATTTCCTGAAAACCAAAATGCAACAAAATATTATTCCTTCTCATATCAATATCAAAATAATAAAAGAAAATATAAAAGTGGATGTATATTACTATGCTTTCAAACAACTTTTCGCATAAGGTGACAAGTTTAATTTATGATGGTCACCTACTTAAAATTAATTTTCTACAAATTTTTTTGACATTCAAATGTTGTAGATTTTTGCGACATTAATCGAGTACGTGAAAGTTGGCATGGATAGTGACAGATATAAAAAGAAAAAAAAATATTATAAAGAACAAATAATTTTTTTTTTGATACAACAATATTGAAGAGGGGGGATTCGAACCCGTAATCTCATGGTTACTATGTCGTACAAATTTAACCAGCAAATTACTATTCTTCTTTGTTAAGAATTGATAGTTGAAAAAGTGAAAGGAAAATCTTTTACAAATATAAACACATTGAATTTCAATAATATAGGCCTCCAATTGAGCCAGCTTATGTGAGCACAAGGCAACGACCAGGCTGCTAGAAAAAAGGAAATTTACCATAGATAGTAAATTTTAACATTTTTATTTTAATTATTACAATTTTAAAAAAATATTTAATATGTAGGAAAATATTTCAAATTTTATTTTTCAATTAATTTTACTTTTATTTTTTATCCATTTAATTTCATGAATTTTATAGATTTAGATGAAGTCATTAATTTAACTAGGTTATATAACTTTTTCTCTCTCCATATTTAACCTACTTTATGATAAAAAAAAAATAATAATAATAAGGGAAAGCAGTCTACATTAGGAGTGCACACCAACCCGATAACCCGAGAAACCCGAACCAACCCAACCAAAATTGTGTGGACCAGTTTCATCTTTATGTATAAATAGAGAATAAAGTTACATTTTAAATTATTCGTTTTATATAGATGTGACGTTTCTTGACATACTAAATGATGTATTATAATCAATGACGTAGTGATTTTATTATGGTTAAACTTCTATTTTGGTCCCTCAACTATCATGAAAGTTCCATTTTGGTCCCTGAACTTTCAAAAGTTCAATTTTAGTCTCTCAACT
>JBBMEF010000028.1:8594125-8612136 GCA_037832685.1 Sicyos baderoa | reverse complement strand
AATTCATTAATAATTGTAAAAGATTTCTGACTTCTTAAAAATATATATGTATATTAGCGTTTAGTTACTTTTTTTTTCACACAACCTAAACTTTTCTCTAACTTTTTTTTAATTCATTAATAATTGTAAAAGATTTCTGACTTCTTAAAAATATATATGTATATTAGCGTTTAGTTACTTTTTTTTTTTTTATTTCCAAATTCTATTATTCTCAACTTTCCTACACTATATCATATCTCTTGAATTTTAAATTAAATGAAATTTCATAATTTTGGTTTTATTATATTTTGAAAATTTTGAATTTTATTGATAATTTTTGTACTTCAATGATGCAAATTTTGATTTTTTTAATCTATATACACTAGGTTTGCGATTTTTTTTATTTATTCTGTTTAATAAGACTTCAACTTATTCACCAATAATTTTATTGAATAAAAAATATAAAATATATGATTGAAAATATGGATTTTTGCCGGAATTAACTAAATTGATAAAATATTTATAACACTAAGCAAATTTAAAAAAATTTAGCAACCATAGTCAAATATACAGTATAAAGCAATACTTTTTATACTGAATAACTAATACATAATATAGTATGATGAGTATGATGAGTATTATTTATACTATATATTTGATTATGGATGTAAATTTTTTCAAATTTTTTCAAATTTGTCTAAATTTGTAATTATTTTGTAAAATTGAACTATCCAGTACAATTTCCTTTGAAAATATATGAAAATTTATTATACATTTTTGAAGTATAATTAAAATAATATAATTTTAAGACGGCAACTTTTGAATTATAATTTTACAAAGTATGGGGTGCAGTGAAATCCATCAAGTGAATGCACTAAGACGGCATAAGTGCCCAAATTCATTGCACTTGAGTAATAGAAATTAGAAAGAACATAAAGGAAGGTTTTTACTAAAAAGGGAAAATTATTTTACGTTTACAAAAATTACTTGTATTACTAATTTAGGTTAGTTTTTTATTTATTTTTTTTTTCTCAAGGCTATATGTTTTTATTTTATCCGTGACTATTTTATTTGGGTCAGTTTTCGTGCATCTCGACTATTGTCACGAGACATACCGTATGATCCTATAATATTTAAATGTCAAAAAAATTCTTAAAAAGTTAATTTTTAAATAGGTAGTCAACATAAATTGAACATATTACTTTATGTATTTCAAAATTCTTTTTGACCAATTAATTCACTTCATGATGATTTTGTAAAGACTATATCAACAAATCAATGGAAGGATATCAATTGAATTGATTGAATGTGAGCTATCAGCAGATTGAAATGTAATTTAAGAATTAATTCAATTTTCTCCTATGTAATTATTATTATTATTTTTTAAAAGTGCTATTTATATATATTTTTTGTTTATTTTGTTTTTTGTTTTGCTAAAATATCGTAAAAAAAGTAAATAAAGAATTTTTTGTCCTTACTACGTATTATTTTAATATTTTTCATTCATCTCTAATCTGCCACGATTTTCACTTCAATTATTTTTCTTTGTTTTTAACAATATTTTGATAGGCCCATTATTTAATAATATGTATTGAAGAATCCGTTAATTTTCTTTATTTTATGCATTGTCTTCTTCTCAAAAGTGTCTGATTTGGAGAAAAAAAATCAACATAACATGACCCTTCAACATAAATCTATTTATTTTTTATTGAATGGGATAGTTTATATTATCTTTACACCTTTATAAAACTTATGTATATAAATAAACAGCATAAAAACGCTACATAGTTGAGTTAATTGCATCATGAAATTTTTAACAAAATTATTCACAATTTTGTCAGTGTGGAAAAATTGAAAATCTTTATTGAATATATAACATCAAAGTTTTTATTTTTATTAATTATTATTATTATTTTAATAATTGGAATGTTATTATTATTTACAGTTCACTTATAACATAATAAGAATCAGATTGAGTTGACATTTGATTAACGGTTGGTGCGGTATTCATTGAATTCAAAAAATATTACAATGATATTAATTTATTATTATTATTATTTATTACCAATAAAATTGAATTCTTAATTAAGATTTCTTAAAAATAAAAAATAATAGTAAACCCGTTTTCAATTTTTTTAATAAACATATATTTATTTTTCAAGTTAATTGATATTAGGATGAACTAACAAGAGCAAACTACCATTATATATTCAATAAAAATATTCATTTGATTCACTCTTATCCAATTTTAATTCACTATGAAAAAAAAAAAATGAATACACTAAAAAGAATTTTATTTATTTACTTTCTTTAAAATAAAATAGCAACTTCTTAGAAGAAATGTATGCATAATAAAAACTTGGAGTAGACTTCGTACAAAAACGAAAAAATTCATAGGTTTAATAATCTCAATTAATAATTTTTACAGGGTTGGAATCTATATTTCCCAATATTATTGTATAAAAAATAAAAAAACTAATAATCTTTGAACAATATGGATATAATGTTCAATCAATATCATATACATTTTTAATCAATATAACAAAAAAATAGAGACGATGAAAAATAAAAAGGAAATTGCGATGAATAGTCCAATTTGACAAATAATTATATATTTAAACAAATTATAAAATATTTGATATCTAAAGTCAAATATACAACATAAGTAATATTCATCATACAATATAATTAAGATATTAATATTAATTATACCATTACTTGTACGATATATTTGACTATGGTGGCTAATTATTTTTCTTTTTTACCTAATATTATAAATATTTTTTCAATTTGATCTATTCCTACAAAAATCTTAAAACAAAAATTGAAATACGAAAAAAAATCACAAAATTGCGGTACAAATGAAATATATATATATATATATATATATATTTTTTGACAGGGATATAAAATATTTGAAATATTTTTTCATTTGCGGTATAAATGAAATATTTGAAAGAGTGGTATAATAAAATAGGTAATAAAAAAAAATTGCAGTAAAAGCAAATTGACTTGTGTTGTGTAATTTGGAGATTATTAATTTTTGAGGAGAGTGAAAGAAAGAAATAAATAAAATGATTGAAATTTAGAGAATTATTATTACATAATGATATGATAAGAAAGCAGGCGGTTGATGGAAAAACCGAACCGGGTTAAAGCGCGTTGCATCCACTCGTTTATAGCATCTCTTTTTCTTTTCTTTTCTTTTCTTTCGAGTTTTTTTGTATCTCTGTTTCTGAATCTTAACCCTTCTCCGCCGGCGCCCCACTCCTTAAATTCTCCCCTTCTTCTTCTTCTTCTTCCCCAAATCGCCGCATGAATTTCCATCCAATTTTCAGGTTTCCTCTCTAAATCCTCCTCTATTCTTCCTTTTTCGTTCTTTCATTCATTAATTGCTTCTTCTTTCTCTCTTCTTATCTTCTTTCAGTTTCTATCTATCTATTATCCATCTGCTCTCTGTTTGTTTTTCTTTTTCCCCTGGAATTTAGGGTTCTAATTCTTGTTTTTTTATCTGGGTTTTGTTTCTTTTTTCCCCTGTTTTCTGTTGCTCGAAGTATCGAGGATTTTGGGCTGGGGGTTTTGCTTCTGAGGAACTTCCCATCTGTTTTTGGTTTATAATTCTTCTGAATTCGTGAGCCCTTTAAGTGAATCGGTGTGAATTTTGATCTGGGGTTTCGTTTTTTTACCCTCTCTTTGGATGTTTCTGTTCTTTTTTTAATGAATTAATTTGAGATGCATAAGATGGATTTTGGTTGAGTTATACTTGGGATTTGTGAATTATTTGTTGCGAAGCTCGTGATATACTTCAATCAATCGTGGGTTGGTTTCTCTTTTTGTGATTGAGCTGGTTTTTATCTGAAATGTTCACGACCGCTGTTACACATCTTTCTGCGAGTTTATGTTTTAGATTAAAGCGTAATGGAATTATAGGGTTCTATTTAGTTTTCTCTGTTAGATTTTTGGAGTTCGATTTGGGTTCTACTTAGTTTTCTCTGGCCATTTCTTTGTGTTTTTCGATTCGACATAATTATGTGTGGCCTTGGTATGGTTTAATCAATCGCTGACTGTTTTTCTTTTATTAGTGATTGAGCTATATTTTATTTGATATGGTTTATGTTTTAGATTAAAGCATAATTAAGTTGAAATCCATCCCCTCTTCTAAATAAACGAAGAAAATGGTGTTCATGTCTGAAATTTAGTATTAAAATGTTCTTGACTGTGGTTTCTATCTTGACTATGGTATATCAATTATGGCCTGTTGGCCTGTTGCTTGTTTCATTGTTTTTCTTGTATTTGTAAGGTGCTTCTTTGGATCCCTGCATACCAATGTTTACTTCATCTTTCGTGTCTTTTATCTTTCGCATACTATTTTTGAATTTGTAGAAACATTTGCTTATGACCAATTTGATTCTTTTTCAATGAGACAATATCGATTAATGGAGCTGTGAAGTTCATTTAATATTCTTATTCGGTATGAGCTTGCGCTTCATTTTCTATCGCACCCCTGTATAATTGTCTTCATTTTGTGGTTGATCCTTACTATCTCAGAAAGATTCCAGAAAGAGTGGGCTGGTTGATAAGCTTTTTCTTTGGTTAATGTTATTCGCCATTTGAGCAAGGTTTCTCGTTATTTTCTCGAATTCGGTTGCTAGACTGATCTGCTTTTCTTCCCCCATTAAAAGAATATCTGAAATTCCTACTCTTTGCAACTTGGTTTTGTTCTAAATTTTGGATCATTTATGTGGGCGGAGCAGAAGTTCTTTTTTCTACTTTTTATTTACACCTTGTGCTTGTAACAGTTGGTGATTCGCTCTACTTTTGATTTCTGTTTTAATTATTGTCTACATACCTAGATTTAGGTAATTAAATATCTTTTGTTAGATTTGGGAAGGATCCGTACATTGCCAAAGACCCTACAAATTGAAATGATTATTTATCCCTTAATATCTCTCAAGTCTTCGATTTTTTTTTTTTGTCTTTCTTAACTCTCTTGTGGGGTATGGTATGTTGAATCAAGAGAAATCTGTTATCTTTAGGTTTATGGTTTTTTTACTACTTTTAATCAATTGAATTGTTGGTACAGGTTGTTTGATAACCAATTCGCCTCATTTGAAGTTTCAAGTTTGCTTGGATTCATCAGTATTTGGTGCATCTGATACGCTAAAGGTCTTACTAAATTTTGAAAGATGGACCGGTGCGACACTTCGGGATTTGTTAGTGGGGGTGGGATCTTCTTTTTCAGAAACAATTGATTCTAGTTCCTTAGCTTCTTTTTTATTTTTTCAACATAATAGAAATAAAATAAAACTTGTTCCATAGCTTTTACGCCTTAAATCCCGGAAGTCAGGCAGGCTGGTCTATTGCTATTATCATTTGGTCTTGGTAACAACATTTTAACTATAATAATTTAATGGGCTCAAGCTTCCAGAACTTGAACTTTTCTGCTAATTATTCTTTGAATGCGCTAAATATTCTGGGGAAGTCTTTCCAAGATGGAAAAACTGGAGCTGGAGACAGTGCAGATACCATTCTGCGACTTGATACTACTGGATCTTCGGTCCCCTTTAGGTCCATCTCAAAGGGAATGAAACGGAAGTGGAGTTCGGTTGAGAAATCAATGGGTGCTCAATCAGTTGGGTCTTCTTTGTCTCTCGGTCGGTTTGTTCATTCCTCAAGTTCTTCGGACAGTAAAGGGAGTTCAGGAACTGCATGTACCAGAGTGTCTTCTGCTAAAGAAACTGATGAGGAATCCTCAATGGCACTTGATCTGGATTTTTCTCTCAACCTTGGTACTGATAAGGTAGCTAGCCCAAAAGAACCAGCCAATAAGGCACTTAAAGTAAAGGCAGTTAAACCAATGGTTGACCTGGAATTGAGTCTCTCGACCGGCCCATCTGAATCTGATGTCACTTCAATTTATCAGGGTTTTCCCTCATTTCAGTTGTCAATGGAGAAGCCATTGACTTTTGTAGAAACCTTAAACACAGATGATGGAGTAACATCATGTTGTTGGAAGCCAGCAACTGTTCAGCCAGCCATGGCTCCCTTGTTGAATCCTCAGGTTGGCTACATTTTTCACCCAGTTACTGAGGAAGTGATTCCACCTGCCAATGTTCCAGACCTTTCCCCGAGCATTTTAACCATGCCAAAAAGCTCAGTCACCTGTACTTCCGGGATAACACAACAGCAGCAAGCACCATTTAATCGTAGTAGTAATTCTAAGATATGTCAAGTTGAGGGATGTGGCAAGGGAGCCAGAGGTGCTACTGGCCGTTGCATATCACATGGTGGTGGTCAGAGGTGTCAAAAACCTGGATGCCACAAAGGAGCTGAGGGTCGTACTGTATACTGCAAGGCCCATGGAGGAGGACGGCGATGTCAACACTTGGGTTGCACCAAGAGCGCAGAAGGACGCACAGACCATTGTATTGCGCATGGTGGAGGTCGAAGATGCAACCGTGAAGGATGCAGTCGAGCAGCAAGAGGGAAATCGGGATTATGCATTCGTCATGGTGGTGGCAAGAGATGTCAAAAGGAGAACTGCACCAAGAGTGCAGAAGGCCTCTCTGGTCTTTGCATCTCTCATGGTGGTGGTAGGCGATGCCAAACGCCTGGGTGCACTAAAGGGGCACAAGGGAGCACCATGTACTGCAAGGCTCATGGTGGGGGAAAAAGGTGCACTGCTCCTGGTTGTACCAAAGGTGCTGAAGGGAGCACCCCATTTTGCAAGGGACATGGTGGTGGCAAAAGGTGTGGGTTTCAAGGAGGTGGCATTTGTTCAAAGAGTGTCCATGGCGGTACCAACTTTTGTGTGGCACATGGTGGGGGCAAGCGATGTGCTGTTTCTGAATGCACGAAAAGTGCTAGGGGAAGAACCGACTATTGCGTGCGTCATGGTGGGGGAAAGAGATGCAAATTTGAAGGTTGTGGCAAAAGTGCACAAGGAAGCACAGATTTCTGCAAGGCACATGGTGGAGGAAAGAGATGTTCTTGGGGTCATCCTGGATCTGGGTATGGTACCCATCCTTGTTGTCCATGCAATTCGTTCGCCAGGGGGAAGATGGGTCTCTGTGCACTTCACAGTGGCTTGGTGCAAGATAAGAGAGTTCATGGGGGCATCTCACTTGGACCTAATATTCAGAAGCCTAATCTTATTAGCAAGACAGAGAAGATGAAAGAGGTTGTCAGGGAAGACTACATGAATGAAGATCTCCTCATTGGACAACATGCAGTCAGTGAAGCAGAAAAGCCATTGACATCGGTTCTCATTCCTGAAGGTAGGGTGCATGGTGGAAGTTTGTTGGCAATGCTTGCTTCCAGCTCAGGACGGGGCTCAAGCAGTAGAAATGCAGTTTCTGTTCCTGAGCAGCCAATGGAACCTCACATCATGCCTCGTAGTTGGGTGTGAAGCAGCAGTCTCAGCCTTCTTTGTATCTCCATCTGGTGTTAGGAGCGCGGTCAGTCGGTAATGTTGGTCTCTTTCTCTTTGTTTAGAATCTGTCAAATATAAAGCTTGTTATTTATTGGTCTAAATGGAAAAAAAAAACTCCTTAAGAGTGCTCTATATTGTGGGGGCAAATTCTAAATATTGGGTTGTTGGTTTGTTCTTTCTTGTATATATTCTTCGAACAGGCTATCTATACAGGTCAACAACCTGTAGGTTTGTTAATGTTGTCATTCTGGTTATGCATAAGCCCCTATACCTGTTGTCTTCTTTTTTACTTTTGTACCTTTTATTAATTTCTCTCTTCATCTGGCATGAAAATTGAAGGTTATCTAGATTTTGTCTATGAAAGCCATTCTTAGGTTACTGAACACTCTAAACATGGAAAGGAAAGGAGAAAAAGTTATCTTTCTTTTTGTTTAGTCACGATCATACTATTGACGATCGACGACGTCTAAAGGGCTATCGGGATCTCTACTAGGTCGTTGGGCTGTAGATTGTAGATTGTATTACAAAATAATCCTAGATAATACTTTAGATTAAGTTTACCTTTATTAGGAGGAAAGTTCTATAGCTGATGGATGAAAATATTGTATAGAAAAGGATGTATTGGGTTGTCTCTTCCAATTCTTTATATCAACATATATGGAATAAAACTTAGCGTCCTGATTGAAAAAGCTGATTTTCTTACTTTTTGGTGTGGTTTAAATCAATTGTTTTTTTTTTATGCTGATCTTGTCAACAATTTTTCCATACAATAAACTTAACTTTCATTATATAGTGCTTATTTTAACTATTGCTTAGCTAGATATTGTTAAGTTTGTTAAGATTGTTTCGAGTTCCTTCACTTTCTAATTACTTAGAATGTTCTTTTTTGTGATTCAGATGTATATACTATATGATTTATGGTGTGCTGAGATCATTGGTCTTACGTAACTCATTTTATAAGTCTAGTTTGTGTTGAAGATTATTAATATATAATTTTAGCTGTTAGAAGTTTGCCGTTTTGAAGTCAAAGTAACTATTGCAATGGCATAATTACTCGAGGAGGATTAGATTACATTCAGCGTCTCCATTCCCTTAATGTCTTTCAATGCCTCGTCTTGGGACGGGTGTAGTGGAGCGAAGCACTGATTTCTTGGTTTAAAAAAAAAAATATATATATTGGGTTTGGATAAAAACTAATATATACATTGGGTTTGGAGTTAAGTTAGATGTGTGAGCAACTTGTAAAGTATGTTGTCCTCCTTGGAATCCTTTTCATTAGTGGAACTTACAAGATGTAATGCACTTGAGCATAAATGTGCTCAATGTATTGAATCACTAGAATTTCTCTTCTCTCTACTTTTTCTTCTTTTTTTCATTATTCTTTCTTGCATTTTGTGGAAGGAAAATTTAGGGTGCTTTAGACAATTCAAATTTTCCAACATCCTTTTTTTGGTCAAAGGTATTTATACTTGCCTAAGGATTATACCTTTAGAATTTTTTAGATAATCAAAACTTGGACCTTTGCTTTACTACAAACTGGGACACCCGTGTCTATCCCAAGATGTAAACTCAGAAGATAATATAGGATTTTACAATTAAATCCATTTGTGAGTTTTGAACCAGAATTTTCAAAAGAACATACTTTATAAATTCCGGCCACGAGGTTGCTCCTTGGAGATGATTAGAAGGAAATTTCAGAGGAAACACATAATTGGTGAGAACTAATTTGCTTAAGGTGTGTAAAGGCAGAGGTAAGGAAGAAAGTATAACAATTTTCCATTGATGGAAACTATATGGCCTCTCATACATGTTGCTAGTTTTCAAGTTAAAGAATATACCATCTTATATACAACTTCATCTTCATTCCCACCTCCTCCTCATCCCCATCCCCAACCTCATTATATTTTATTTCAAATAGGAACTTCTAAGTTAATCCCCACATATCAATATCTATGTTGATGAGCTTCAACTAATGATATTATCTGTGAACTTAGCCATCTTAGAAAGTTCATCCACTGTTTCAACCAAATAGTCAAGCCTAGCCACAAACTCAATGAGCAAGGAAGTAAAGTTAGCCAGTGACATGGCTGCAGTACTCTCCAGCTTTCTCATCCTCGGAAAAAACTCGACGACGACACCCCCACCATCGTCGAAAACATCCATTTCTCTCAACGGCCACGAATGCTGCCTTCTTGACTGCCTCCTCACCGACTCACCTCCAGCCTCTGCCTGAGGCCCTGCAGCCACACCATGAGTGTTCTGCTTGTTTAGCTCGGCCGACAAGCTTGAAAGGTCATAGAGGCTGCTCAAGGAGGCGGTCGAGAGACTGGACGGAAGCTTGGAAGAGTGGTCTAGGACGTGGCAGGTGGGCGTGAGGAGATACGAGTGAGTGTCAATGGCTTGTTGCAGCTTCTCTGCTGCAGCATGAACATTCTTTAGGAGAGATACTTTGAGGGATTGTTTCATGTTGTTGATGTCACTGCCTAAACTTCTCATGAGTTCAGCTGCTTGATTTGCAGCATCTTGGATCTCGGATTTGAATGTGATTCTTAGGTTATATGGAGCCTACAAAAATGTTTTATAAGATAAGATAAATAATAAGCATATTTAACAAGATTGCAAAACTTTTTTCTTTTTAAAATTTTGTTTGTACATTTTTGTTTGATATTACAGTTAAATGTTTTTTGTCGGAACAACTTCAGTTTGATTAGGGTCCTAGGAATCTTTCTATTCTCTTGTTCGCCAATGTCATATAACTGGTCTTGGGTTCTCCCATGGGTACTTTTTAAAGTTAATTAAGATCTATTAGACACGAAATTGAAGATTCGAGCATCTATTAAACATCAGACACCGAACCTATTAGATATAATTTTAAATTTTAAATTTTAGTTTTGAATGCATATCGAGGGAGTTAATGAATAAATATGTTCTTAGCATATTAATAGAGAAGATATACTATCAAGAACAGTAGTCTATTATTTATTTATTTATTTTTTATTATTATTTTAACGATTTATGAGCTAGGAGTGAACTTTAAAGAAAAAAAAAGAGATCTTTAGAACCGAATAAACTAATGCAATCAATCAAAAAATATATGGATTTAAGTTAATCTAAAAAATTTCTCCAATTCACTCGAATTCGGACCATGTACACTAAAACTATCCATCATTTTGAATAAGGGAATAGTTCCCTTCTCCACCCCACTCACCCCATCATTTTCAATCACATGTAACAAAAGTAGAAATAAAATCTTCTGATATTCCATCATTGTGCAGTTCAAGAGTATAGCATACCTGAATTTGAGAGTGAAGAACACCATGAAGAGCCATAACTTGATAAGCACAATATCTCAAAACACCTCCAACTTTAACATACTCCCCCCATGGATAAAACAACTGCTTAAATCGGCCGTGCGGTAGCTCCCATTTCGCCGATATCGCCTACGATTCAGTACACATTACAAACTACAATCATATCATATCATATCGTATCATATATAGTTTTGAAAGCTGTTACCGACCAAAGTTTCAAACTTTGCAGAGGAGTTTAAAGTGGCTTTGCATTTCTTATAGGCTGGTTCATCTGGAAATTCATCCATTACAATCTTCTCTATTGATCCCTGATCCTCTTCCAAATACTTGTTCACACATTCTGCCAAACCAAAACTCAGCTATATAAAATATAAACACACAACAACAAATTAGTTTGAGAAAATAACATTTTTAGTCCTTAGGTTTGAGATTTAATTTCAATTTGGTCGTGCTCACTTTTAGTCGATAAAAACTTACTAACTTGTTGGTAGATATAGTGTGTATACTTACCATCAACTATATCTTTTTGACTAATATAAAGAGAAATGCTAGATGGAAGAATGAATCTAACATCATCCTAGATAATTATAAAAATAAAAGAATGAAAAGATGCGGCTCATGTGGTGGTAAGTATACACACACCATACTTACCTTCACGTACTTTTGCTATCTTGAATGTCAGGGGTAAAATCGTTCAATTTTTAAATATATGGACCGATTGAAACGTGATTTCAGATCTAAAGATTAAAAATGTATTTTTTTTTTGGAGAAAAAGTGGACCTTGGAGTGAGTCAGCAACAGAGTTGAAGGTGTTGACAAGCTCATTGTGCAGCTGCTGGCCAGCCCAAATGGGGAACACAGCAACATTCACCAACACTGCAACCAATGCTCCAATGGCTATGTAATAAAGCCTATCCATGGCAGTTCTAAGAGGATTTCCCATTCTATATCCACAAATTACTATCAAACAGTATGTGAAAAGTATCACTCTGAATCCGTATTCGTATGGAACTAGCGATGGCCATAGCTTCATGAAGGATGTCACACCTCCTGTGATTTATTACAAAATTAAAACTTTCCCAAACAATTTTTTTAAAAATAAAGTTTTTTTTATCCTTCCTACAAACAACTTTTTAGTACACTAAGTATCAAATATGATTCTTACCAAATATCTAATAATATCAAATGCTAAATCTAACAAATTCTAGAGAATATCTTAACGATATTTATTCCTAACATAGCTTTTGTGTAACAACTCATTCAAACATTCTTATCCAAACTCAGTTTTCTTAATTACCACCCTTCCTTCAAATAACTTTATCCAAATAAGTAAATATAGTTATAATATATCTATTATAACTCAATTCCAACTTTTTTGAAAAGATCCTTGTAATTTATAATTTAAGATAAAAAAATAATGAAGAAACTAAAGCTATAAATTTGAGTGAGAAAGTTACCAACTAAGAAAATGGTGAAGCCAATGATAATGGGCTGTGCAACAGGGCCTGTGAACAAAGCAAGTTGGGCCACAATTATGGCTAAGATTCCCGCAAGCAAGCTTCCAAGTGCTCGATTCAAACCACGGTTAAAAGTTGCACCTTTTTCACAAACACAAAAACATTATTACATTAAACTCTTCAAAAAACAAAAATGTGCATGGGATTGTTAGATAATAATAGGTACAAACCAACAGTGTATTCGAACATTATGACCACAGTGATGATAGCCCAAATGATATTGGTGCCGAATACGTCGTAAGGTGCTCGAAGAAGTATAAGCAAAGACACCAACACAACCGCCAACCCGACTTTCAATGAGAACACAACTCGGTTCACATCTTCTTTGCAAAAATCCCAAACACTCCCACCTTTGAATGAAAAACTAAGCTTCCCGCCTTTCTCACCCTCTCGAGGTTTCGGTTTCGAATATGTATCGATGTCGATAGCGACGCTGCCTGTTTTGTCATTCATTCTCAAGTGTAGGACACAATTATCTCACCCTTTTAGCAATACTGGATTTCAGTTTGAGTGATTGGGGTGATTTGTGTGTTGGAGGGAGGGGGGAATATAAAGGGCATAAGAGAGTGGGAATTAAGATGGGGTTATTATTTGTGATGTCATGTACTAGAGGAAGATTGGATATGTTTTGTTAGAAAAAACAAAAGATTTATTAGAGAATAATAATAATACTAATAATAATAATAGAAGGGGTAATGAATATGGGAGGATAAGAAGATGCCATAAAACCTCAATAATGTAGCAAATGTTGGAGAATTTAGAATCTAATTTTTGCATGCAATGTTATAATATTTATTGCATGTGCATGGCTTGGCAAAGCTCCTTTGGAGTTTTCAGTTTGCATTTGATATTTGGCATCTTCAACAACATGGGCAGAGTTGGTCTCTGTTTGACCTTGATTTTATTTATTAATTTAATTTTGTAAATATAAGAGACTGAAAACAATTTAGAAAAATATTGTGTATTTTGCCAAGTTATTGTGTCACCAAAGATAATGTGGAATCAGATGTTAATAATTTTTGTCATCCAATGATTGGGTATTACAGAAATAACTTAATTAAAAAAAAAAGTGTGAACCATTCCCGATAACCTATAGTGGTCAAAGAAAATTAAGAAATCAAAAGGTTGTACATTTAATCTATTGGGATCACATATCTAAAAATTAATTTTTAACAAATTTTCTTGACACATCGAAATATTATGAGGTAAGATGGTATGTTCTGTAAAAATAGTCGAGATGTGCACAAATTGGTATAGGACTTCACGAATATATAAAAAAAAGTATGAATTATAGTTTATTTATCAATTAGGATGTGACCAAAATATTCAAGACACAAAGCTATTTTGTATCATGTAAGTGTCCAAATCAGATTACGTTTATCTCGACTAATTTTATTATGATTCTACTCTAGTTGGGTTATCAAATAAACTCATTAAAATTTTAATTTTTTGATAGGTGAGACATTTATAGATTGAACTCATTTATCTCTTAGTTTCAGAAGCGGATACATATTACAAACAGTAAACTAACTAGCTAGCTGCTCTGAGTTATAACCAAGACCCATTCCCTCAACTAATTGGTATCACCTTTTTTCTCACAATGACAACAACTATATTCTAATCACTGCATATCCTCAACAAAGATGAGGAGGATGGGAGTAATTGTCATGCTGGTTGGTGGGGAAAAAGGGTATACATATATTATTTATATAATGATATTTTGTCATATGGAAAAGTTAGGCTTATAGATTAGGTTAAAACGTGTAAACTTTGATCGAAGGTCGGTGACGGTGCAGTTGATTATTTTGTCTGGTGATAATCTATTTTAATTCCATAGTCACGAATTCGAACTTAGAAACTAGTATTTGGTTCTCATATTATTTTAGAGTAGTTGTGCCCTTTATGTAGGGTTTGTTGGTCCCCTTCTTCTAATTTGTACTAAAAAAAAGTGTAAACGTTGTTTGACAATGACATATTCTTTTAGTTGGGAGTTACTATAAATTTAAACAAATATTCAATCTAAAAAAATATTAGAATTCAATTTAAGAAAAATAGGGAGACATCATGTAGAGTATCCTAAAATGTAGGGCTTCTTTACACATCTATTTGCATGACAATTTTGCTCTTTATTAAAAGCATTTCCTTCACCAAAAGATGAAACACAAGCATATATAAAATAATAATATAGATAAAGTATCATTTTTTATCTCTAAACTTTGATATTTATTCAATTTGATTATTAAATTTTAAAAGTCCAATTTTAGTCTATAAATTTTGAGATTTATTCCATTTTATTTCGTGTACTTTCAAAAGTTCAATTTTAGCTAAACTTTTAAGTTTGTTCTTTTTGTGCCAAATTTCAAAAAAATTAAAACAATGTCCATTAATATATACTAACTTCAAATTTATTATAGACAAATTTTAAGTTTTTTTTTTAAATAAATTAATTTTAGTACAATGATTAAAAATGTGTTTTTAAAGATTAAAAATCAAAATGGAATCAATCTCAAAATTTAGTGATTAAAATAAAATAAATGTCAAAGTTGATGAACCAAAATGATATTTTATCGTAATAATATTAATAATTTGGGCACCCATATAATTGATATTCCTCAGACTTTATACATGTGTAGCTAGGGAAGGATGGAATGTAGTTATTGAAAAACACTACTCTCCCCCTCCCTTCATTATTCATCTTAATTATTCCCCAAAGAATAGAACAATTAAGTAGCCCCATAAATAATACCATAAAAAAGAACAGCCACCAAACTGATTATATCCCTCTCATCAGCATACGCACGAATTAGGAGAGGGGACCACAAATCCTACATAGACGTATTACTTCTCTCCAATAAATGAGAGTCAAATGCCAATTTTCAGGATTGAACCCGTGACTATAATGTTAAATTAGATCACCACTAAACAAAGAAACCAACACGCCACCAACCCCTTCGATCTCTCATCAGCATTCTTGATCACTCGGCCGTTTTTTCTTTCGTATGATAAAAGATATATTTTCAAACCAGAAATGTAGAGGTATCTAATACTCTAATTAATATCCCATTATAATTTAGTAATTCTTTGATGATCTCCATTTCATTTCAAAGGTGGTAATTAAGTAATGATGTTTCTCCCATTTCTGCAGTCATAAGTTATCTTGGATTTTTATTCATTTTATATGTTCTGATCTTCATATCTATTATGTGAATCAATGCTTTTGAGATATTTAGTTTGAGAGAAATTAGAGATCACAATCTAGTTGAAAGATTGAAGAGGAAAATAATTTGGAATCAAAACTGTCTTTGTTCCCTTTTAATTCTTGTACATATATGTATAAAGTGTAGTGGAATATATTCTTTGAACAAAGGAGACATCAGCTATATAAATATGGTGATCAAAATCAAATTATTTAGGTTAAAAATTTCTAATTTAGCATATATTCTGGTAAATTATTTATCTTTTTAATTAATATTCTTAATGTGCTCTACCTCACATTGTGAATTCTCAAATATGAGGCTCCTAGGCTATGATAAGAAATGACAATGAAAAAACAAGTAACTTTTCTGGGTTCATAATTCCAAACTTTTGGTTGATGGTACCTAATAGAGATGAAATTGGGGAAAAGTTGATAATAAGAATTATTTATACAAATGTTCAGAAGAAGTTTTAGATAACTAACCCTAACAGAATACAAGTATTTCAACAATAATATTAATTAAAATAGTACTTAATACCATTTGTCATATGGGTAAACAAAATACATGTAATGTCAGACTACCTAAACATTAATTTTCTACAAATTTTCTTGACATTCGAATAGTGTAAAGTCAAGCGATATATTCTGTATGAATGGTTAGAGATGCCCCAAAGTTAAATAAAATAATCATAAATATATATGTAAAAAAAAGGGCAAATAAGTTGTGAGGGACTTCAAATGTTTACGTACATAATATTTCATGTTAAGATAGAAAATGTTATTAATTCTCAAATTATTTAAATAACAATCAATTATATTCAAAGAAATTGGGTTTGATACTAAATAATTACTTTCCAAAGCAATAAAAATATGTCAGAACTTAGTTTGACACCTTACACTACTAAACCATCCTGGTTTTTAAAGATTTGTTCTGTAATTATGTATAAATATTTGACCTCACAGCTCATTTATCTTCTCTTTTTGTTATGTGTAAATATATGGTTTTGTTAGAAGACAAATGAGGTGTGAGGGACTTTAAATGTTTATACATAATATTTCATCTTCAGGATCAAAATAATGTTATAAAGTCTAAATTATTTAAATAAAAATCAATTATATTAAAAGAGTAACCTATCAACTATGTTCGTAGTCCAATAATTATAGAATAATTGTCTTCCAAACAATAGATTTGAGTTTGATATTGAAAAATATTAAAATATATATGTTAAAAGAAAAAGATAAATGAGAAAAATAGTTAGAAGTGTGGGTAAGTTAAACGAACACTCATGAATATCGACAAAAGTTTAAAGACAAATTAGTTGGGAATAACTTCAAATGATCACATATATAATATTTCATCTTAGATTAGATTGAGTTAGAGATCAAAATTCTGTTATAAAGTCACAAATTATTTAGTAATAAATAATTATTTAATAGAGTAGTTAAGCAACATAAGCGTTTGTAGTCCAACGGTTAGGATAATTGCCTTCCAAGCAATAGACCCGGGTTCGACTCCCGGCAAACGCAAAAATTTTGTAACTTTTTGTATGGAGTTATTATAAAAAAAAAATAAAAAAAAAAATGTGTCAGAAGTGGGATTTGAACCCACGCCCTCTCACGAAGACCAGAACTTGAGTCTGGCGCCTTAGACCACTCGGCCATCCTGACATTTGATTACAAAAACTATAGTTTTTATTTCTCTATCATATTAAATTACTGCCCTTCATATAAATAATATGAAAAATAAAAAAAACCACTCTTAAATTATAGTGTTTTTAACCATTAACTCCTTAAAATTTAAATGTTGCATTTAATTAAATTTAATAGATTTTCACATATATGTAACCTTTGACATAAACCTATATATTTTCTTTAGTCAATAAATAATTACTTTTTAATGACTTAAAACATAATATATATTGTTATTCCAAACCTACACAAACAAAAATAAAATTGTAGAGAATAGTTAGTTGGCGGAACTAACTGTTTAAGTTCTAGTCATTTTATCTGCTTGGATAAGAGAGATGTTGTTGGTACATGCAGAGAATCACAAACTTGCTTGTGTTTTGTGTTTTTCAAAAGACTATAGAACATGTGTACTTTGAAGACCTCAAACTTCTACTAACGAATGTTGTTGGAGACTAATCTTTTGTAGTTATGTTAAAGTAGTGTGTCGGTGTAAAGATTTTTAATCAAATTTTATGAGATATAGATATGAAGTTCATTGAACTTTAACAGAGCCAATGTTTGTAGAGCACCAGTTTAAGTTAATTTTATGAGGTTTCGACCAATTTTATTATTTCTCCACTTATATCAGCATAAGGTCTGCCTCAAATATTTCTAATCTTCAAATGATTGCTGCAAAATCTCAACATACTGAATTGAATGAAACATGTTCAGGTTAGAAGAGCACATGGTTTTAGAGAATGCATCCTTATATAGTAATTAAAATTAAAATTCAAGGAGATTACCAAAGCATATTAAGTTAAGAAATATATATGTTTAGTTCATTGGAATCTAGTTTGAAACCCATCTCTAGAATAATTAAATTGTTAATTACTTAGAAGACTAGAATA
>JBBMEF010000028.1:8568279-8583485 GCA_037832685.1 Sicyos baderoa | reverse complement strand
TGGACTTTTGAAAGTTCAGGGACCAAAATGGAACTTTCATGATAGTTGAGGGACCAAAATGGAAGTTTAACCTTTTATTATTTAGTTGTAAACCAGTTCAACACCATTATTACGAGTTCGAATCCTGAAAGAGTCAGTATTTGTAATCTCATCCCCAAATTTGTACTAAAAAAATAATGTTTTATAAAAAAATATTTAAATTTAACAATATTTGAAATAAACCATATTGTTCTTAATTATACATTATATAGTTGAAATATTATAGGCATTGAACTATTATAGTCGTGATGTAAATGAACTTTAGTAGTTAGAAAGAAATTATTGGTATTAATAAAAAAACACACATATACATATAGGGGGATATTTGTGTTACTTTTATAAAGAACTCAGGTTATAAGTCATCTTCTTTTTTTTTCATTTATGTTTTGTGAATTCAAGATGAAGAGAGAAAAATTCAACCAATATATTCTATAATTTAACCTAAGTTATGTTCAAGTTTGTATAAGCGTTTTTTTTAAAAACAAAATTTATATTAGAAGTTATGTTCAAGTTGATGAACATATCATTTTAATGAGTAAAAACAAATATCATATTTCTGTTTCACAAACAACAATAAACTAATTAAAAGCAAAAGTTCAAAAACTAAGAGCATGTTTGGCTTTGGGAGGATGAAATGGGTTGGGTTGGTTGGGATGAGAAGATAAGTGAAATAAGGTTATGTTTGGGGAAGAAAAAATAAAGTTATGTTTGATGTAATGGAAAGAGAATGGTTGAAGTTTTTATTTAAATAAAAAATAAATATTTAATAATTTTTTAATAATAAAGTTATGTTTGATGGGATGGGAAGTGAATTGTTGAAGTTTTTTTTAAATAAAAAAAATAAATATTAAGTAGTTTTTTAATATTTTAATATTTAAATAAAAATGTGGGGTCCACACGTGGAGTTGGATGGACTTATGGAAGCCCATGGGGCAAACATGGAATAGAAGCCAAGCCAAACCAACTCCCCGATTTGTCCATGGGCAAACATGCCCTAAGTTTATGGTTAAACTCACTAGTTATAATTATTATTTATAAAAAGAAAAACAACAAATAAATTCATAAAAGCTCAAAACAAGACTCATTATTTCTAACCACATTTTTAATCGTTCATTAATAATTATTCAAAATAGTTTCTCCTTTCTAATAATTCATTTTTAATTACCTAAAATAACTCATTTTTAATAATTTATTTTGAACTAATTACAAATTCACCACAAATACAAATCAATCCAAGTGAGTTTTTTTTTTTGTTACAACTCCTCTATAAAAACCTAGATTCAAACAAGTTATTATAAAAATTTCAAAATTCTAAATACTCAAAATAACTCTCTATCTAAAATTAACTTAACTTTGACTTGTAACTTCTACTATCGTAAAAGTTCTCAATAAAACCTTCAAATCATAGCTATAATTTTCCATGTGTCAAATTAAGGAATTGGTAGTAAAAGAACATTGGTGTATTTCATCAAATGAAACGTGATCGAACGTCGGAGAACCATAGGACAGTAAGATTTTGACAAACTATCAGAAACATGAACCCTAAAATAACTAAAAACAACTAAAAATGGAAGGAACATGCCTGATTACTACCAACTTATCGCGTCAAAATAGGCCAACGAAAGCATAGCGTACGGCCTAGTAACCATGAGGTTACATGTTCGAATCCCCCCTCCCCCAATATTGTAGTATCAAAAAGTTGTCAAAATAGTGTGGTAGAGGTGGTTTAGACACATAATTAACGCCTGCTCATCAAAAATACTTGCATGAAAAAAGGGAACAAATTTAATAAAAAATGCACCACAATAACCAAAACAAACAGTAGAACAATAAAACAAACCAGAATGAAACACACTTTATACATGAAACCCCTATCCATTGAATATAACATGTCTAAAACATTTGTGCTTCACCAAGGCTTAACTTAACATGTAAGAAAGAGCCATCAAACTGTAACAAAAGCATGTGTATTGTCAGCAATCCCACAAAGTAATCCACATTATCAACCCCACTGATGAGAACAGAAGTAAAAAAAAAAAAAAAAACAGATTTTTTTCATGGATGAAACTACAGAACGCCAATGACAAAAAAAAAACCCCTACCAAGTTCATATTTTGATTAAAAAAACAGGACTGCTACCACAAGAGTGTCAATTCCTCCTCAAGCAATCTTTTTGTCCTTCAATGGTCCTCTTGGGATTTTAGAAAGCACCTTCGCATCAAACACTACATACTGCTTTTTGATCTCGGCAATTGCCTTCTCTGCCAAGGCGTCAACCTTGTCGTCGTATTTTTCATAGAACACAGGCACAGTGAAGAGCAAAATAACTCCTGTTACACATTGATTTCACAACAAGGTCACTAACATGCATGACTAGAAAGGACAAGACTAGTATTCGGAATTAACATCTTTCTCACCAATATATAGCAAGGTAAGGAAGTTGAAGCAGTTTCCCACAATGGACAGAACCCACAAACCAGCAATTGCCTAGTAAACACAAAATGGTAAGAGTGCGAGTTCTTAAGATAGATCATATAACACAGGCTTAATTTTTTTTGGATGAAGAAAAACTACTTTAAAATAGAAACTAGCTTTGAAAACATAATTCAAAACTAAATCATGGATCAAACTCGAAGAGGTAGATGTCAACATACATAAAGAAAGCTCTTGAGATCCCTTCCTGATGCGATTTCTCTCAACACAGCAATGCCCCTATTGATCTCAACTCTCAAAGCAGTGGCAATCTCTTTAACTGGCTCCTCTGGAATGTGAACTTGAGGGATATTTGGCAGAGACCTGTATGGAAAAAGGTGTCAGCCATACATAGCTAAGCAAACATTCGAAACATAAATCGAATGGCGAGCTAGAAAAACATACTTGTTAATGAAGAAAGAAGCATTGGACCACAAAAACACAACTGCTAGAGAAGCCATAAAAATGTGGCACATCAAGGTCAGGAAGTGATACTCAAGCAACTCAAACAAAATCCATGCTACTGTTGCTCCTCCTAGAACTCCACCAGAGACCTTCTTGTTTCTCCACAGGAAGATATCCGCCGCTGTAAAGAATAGATTCGAACAAATTATATGACATCAGAATGAATTTCAAGCTACCATGAAACATGAAACATGAAATATGAACAAATTGACCCTTATGAAATGGTTTAAAGTTGAATCTCAATTAGGCAAATGAACAACGAACACGAAACTAACAAAATTCAAGCAAAAGATGATAACTCACAATACCGAATCTCCAAATTGACAATATGGAAAAGTGATGAAACATGATAGATCAACTATTGGAGAATAAAACAGAATCGACTTAAAAGCCTGAGTCAAAACTGGAAATAGATCTAGTAGATCTACGAAACTCAACTAAAGATTCCTCAACAGAGAAACTATCCGTGGAATAACCGATCCAGTTCAGTCGCTATACAATCACTCCCTGAATCAATTGTTATCAATTTAAAAAAGACATATCATCGGGATTCAACAACATTCATCCAATTCTTCAAACAGAGAAAAAACATCTCACATAATTTTGTAGCATATCAATAAGATCAGATCGAACTCAGAAACGAATAGAATGAAGAATCACTTACGTTTTCCTCCACCGAAAACCTTGTGGACGGGCTTTTCCCTGCCGAAGAGGCGATAGATCTTAGATTTGATAGAAGCGGAAGAAGTTCCCTTGTCGTCATCGGAATCGGAAGAAGAGGAACCGTGAGCGTGAATCTTCTCGGCGATCTTGTCAATCAACGACTCACCTTTGGGCTCCTCGTGCTCGTGATGCTCCGCCATGGCTGCCACCACCAAGAACTCGGTTCACCAGATCCAGAAACTGAGAGAAAATCCGATCAAAATGATAAACCCTAAAGTGTAGTTGAAGTTCTGCTCCGAGAAATCTACAACTGCGAAGGTTGATTGTTTCCTCAAAGCGAGATTTGTTACAGTTCGCGTCTCTATAAATAAAGGAAGAATCGAGAAGGAGGAATCTTGGCCGTTCAAATCTGGGGCGGACGGACCCAGATTTAGAACCCCACCTGGCACTCTCATTTCAATTTTAGTTTTTTTTTTTTTTTTTTTTATTGGGCAAAGATGACTCCATTAAGAAACCCACTGCGATTCTGACACGTTGCCTTATTTATTTATTAATTAATCTTCACTGTTTCAAAATTTGAAATCCCCTCACTCCGCACGTGACTTCCACCACTCCTACTGGACCATTATTCAATTAAAATATCATTTTATTTTGAATCGTAAACTCAAAAGTTTAATGTCTTTTTATTTTCAAATTTGTTTCAATTAAGTTTTTAAATTTTTAGAAATATTAAAATTAGTGCTAAAAATATTAATACTATCGAATTAATTTTAAATATATTATAATGATCCATTTTAAATTTTATATACTAAAATTAAATATTGAAAATTAAGAATAAAAGATTCAATAAATTTAAAATGAGATCTATGTTATTTTAACTATTACTATTTTTTATAACTTCAAAAAAAAAAAAATTGAAATCTCGTGATTCTTTTTCTTAGAAGGATCCAAAACTCTCCATTTCTTTTTTGTTTTAATTATTCCTTTTTTCTCCGGGAAAAGTCTTTGGTTTTTACGGCTAATTATTTTAATCGTCCTACCTTTTCTTTTGTTGTAAACTTAATCGTCAAACCTTTAACGCATAGGCATATGATAATTTTTAATTCAAATATTAGTTTTTAAATTTAAACTTAGCTTTCAAATTGAAAATTCTGGTTTTCTCAGAAATTGCAAATTCTGGTAGGTCATCTGCTCCGTACTCATCTCAATTCAACCGGGATTGGGTCGGGTCGGGTTGATTTGATTAAATATGCTAAATTATAATATTTTGACACTCATGTGAAAATGAGTTTTTTTTTTTTTGGTGTGATAATTTTGATGCCAAATATGGATGTTTGTATCTGACTTTAAGATGGTTTAAAATCCAGAGGAGAATTACAAAACAGTAATATACAAACCAGAACAGAATCCCCAAATAGAAATAAAAACAAATATTTAAAAAAGGAAACTGCAAATCAAAAACATAAATAAAAATGAGAACAGAAAAGATTTTACCTGTAGTGTTCTCATTGCGGTTGAAATGCAAAATGGAAGCCTTATTTTTCTCTAAGTTTCCTTTATTTACGCAGAATGAAGAAAAAATCTGAGGAAGAAAGTCAAATTCTGAACCAGACTTTTGAAGTATTTTTTTGTGGACGTACTTACCCTCCCCCCACTTGAAATGGTTTTGGGACATTGCGAGGGTAGTTTGGTCATTTGACGAAGTGGGTTTATGGGTTTATCCAAATTCCAATGGAATATGCTTTGTGATAGACGTAGATTGGAATCAAAGCGAAGTGATGGGCTGTGTCTTGGGCCTTCATGAAATCAAAAGTTTGTGGGCTTTTCAGTCGTAGTTCAGCTATGGGCCAGCTTTTTTTCATTTTAAGACTTGAGCAATACTTTAAAAATAATTACAAATATAATCCGAAATTAGCAAATATAGTTATTGAGTATTAATAAAAATATGGTATTAATTAGTATTTATAATAATATGTTAAATAAAATTAATGATTATAGATGTAAATATTTTAAAATTTGTCTACATTTATAATTATTTTATAAAAACAAACATCTATTACAATTTATCTTTTAAAAATAAATTATATATATATATATATATATATATTTTGCGTGGTCTTTTCCAAAAGAAAATATATATATGAAAATTGTTGGTTTGGGAAAGAAAAATATCTAAGAGTTTTGTATGAATTGGAAAAGTGTGGTGTTCAATATAAAAAAAAAAAAAATCAATTTTGAAGATGAAAAGCCATTAATTTCTTGTATCTAAAAATAATTATAATATAGCCACATCATCAACTATTAAGTTTAAAATTAGTATAATGATTATTTTAATCAATATTATGTTATATTATTAGCGCCATGTTTGGTTCATTGGTTGGATTTGAAATCCAAATCTTAGTCAACATTGCATTATGTCAACCATCATGTAGTAATTCAATTGGTCAAATGGAGTCTTAAGGTGCATAAGGCGATGAGTTGAAACTTAACTCAAAACTTACAAACTAAAAAGGTAGGTTTCCAAAAAAGATACTATTTTTTTTTTGAAAAAAAAAAATATTTTATAGTCTAGAAACAGATATAATTTACCAAATGAATTCTTATATATAGTTCTTAAAAATCAAGAAGAAAAAAAACATAAACGTTATTAAATGAAACTAAGTTTTCAAGAAAATTGACTAATTCAACCATTATGGGGTAGTTTAATTAGTCAAAGAGGGTCTTGAGATCCATAAGATATGGATTCAAACCATATGATAATTATCTACCTAGATATTAATTTCACGGGTTTTCTTGGCATACAAATATTGTATGAATATAAAAAATGATTTAACCAAGAAGGCTATACCTAATTTTAATTTTTTTTTGTTTTGAAAGAATTTTAATTCTTCTAGTTGGAGTAAAAGATTCATTAAATATTTCAATTATCGTGACCGATCCGCCAAAACAAAGAGTCTTGTAAATTGTGGAGTGATTAAAGATGCAACCTACTTCTCACCCATAAAAAAAAGAAAAAATAAATTAAATCAAATTAATTTAACCTATTTATTGATACTCATGATCTTAGATCTAGCTCTATTTTTAATTTTTAGGCAGGAGCTATTGTCCATTGTCCATTGAATATATATATATATATATATATATATATATATAATCTCAACTAATTAGTTAGAAATAAAATTTAAGTATCTTGAATTACATTTATTTGGGTAAGCTATTAATAATTATTTTTGTTCCTGAAAAAACTACTCTTACACTCACACCTTATCTTAAAATATTTTGACAATTACCAATCACAACAATAACTCAGTAGCATAAGTATACATCCATAGATTAAAAGATCATAGATTTAAATTCATTATTGTAATTCAAAATATATATATATATTCAATTTTAAAACCATACATATTTCAAAGAACATTTCACCCTAAAAATCCAATTGTAAATTTGAAAGTTAAGAAATACCTACAATATTTCAATTCAACTTCATCATAAAAATTTCAAAAAATTAATATTTAATTTTCATCTTATTTAAAACCTTCACAAAGTGATTTCTCTTCTCGAATTTAAAATTTATGTAAGAAAATACAAACTTTAAATGAACTTTAAATGATGGTAGAAAAAACGGTCACAAGTACATTAATCAGTGGCAATTAAAAACTATAAAAGTCAGACCACTTACTTTGCACTGGCAATAAATATAGTGACATATGCTACCATCAATGCCAATGTTATATTATCAATAAATTCAAAACAGAAAATAACAATATTATTAATATGACTAAATTTCTATTTTTATTCAATAATTTAGGTTGACAATATCAAATCGTGACCATAAAAATGGATTGACACTAGATAATTATGCGTACCAGAATTTTAGTTGACCCATGTCCTCTCCTTATTGAGTATTTTTTCAATCGTTTTTAGGTTCCAATTAATAAGATTATAATAAAATCCTATAAAAAAAGAAAAAACACAATCCAAACAAAAAATCGTGCCAAATTGCTACTCATACTCAAATAAACAAAAAAAAAAAAAAAACGGTTTTTTTTCTTCTTTCACACTCTTCTCTTTCTACTCCCTATAAAAACAAGACAGCATAGCCACTAATCCTTGTACTTCTCATTTCCATTTCTCAAAAACACAAAAATGGCAAAAACATTCTCACTAATTGCTTTAATCCTCTTCTCTTTGATTGTTTTTTCCCAATCCTTGCCTCTTTCTACTCAAGGAAGATGGATTATAGACACTCATACAGGCCAACGTGTGAAGCTGCATTGTGTCAATTTGGTGTCCCATGCACAGTCCATGGTGGCACAAGGGCTCGACAAGCGCCCGTTGAAGGAATTGGCGGCCGAGATTAGCACCCGCCAATTCAACTGCGTGCGCTTGACATGGTCCACCCACATGTTCACTCGCTACTCATCCGAGATCATCCGCGACGTCTTTGAAAATCTCGACCTCGGAGATGTCAAGAGTGGAGTTCAAATGCACAACCCGGAAGTGTTGCAAATGACCGTGGCTCAAACATTCCAACATGTTATTAATGGCTTAGGCTCGGAAGGCATCATGGTTATTTTGGATAACCATATTAGCCAGCCGAGGTGGTGTTGCTCTTTGAATGATGGCAATGGCTTCTTTGGAGACCGTAATTTCAACCCTAATGAATGGCTTCAAGGCTTGTCCTACGTTGCTACTTATTTCACTTGTAATCCCTATGTAAGTTTTAGATCAATTCATATTGAAAAATGTAATTAAGAGGAATAATTTCTGTGTATTATTCATTTAGAGGAGAGTTTCTTAAATAGAGAAACCCCCACTATACAAATAAGGAAAATATATTACAATAGGATAATATCATTTCTCAATAATATATCAAATACAAGGTAATAATCTAGGAGTCTAATATGGAAAATAACCAACAAAAAAATTGAACTTTTAAAGTTTTTATATAGTTTCCCTTGACCCACATTATTAATTTTGAATCTTTTGTGTAAAGGTGATAGGAATGAGTTTAAGAAACGAACTCCGAGGGTCATCGACTAACACCGACGTGTGGCGTAGTTACGTCGGAGAAGCAAGCCATATGATTAATAGAATAAATCCGAATCTCCTCGTAGTGATCTCGGGTCTAAACTACGACAACGATCTAAGCCACCTAAAGAAAAGACCATTGGGCTACAACTTAAACAACAAAGTAGTGTTGGAGGCACATCTTTACTCTTTTAGTGGGGAAAATGAAAGCAAGTTCGTGAAGAAGCCATTGAACATTATATGCGACCAAATCATGGAGAAGTTCGAAAACGAAGCTGGATTCGTGGTGGACATGGAGAATCCATATCCTCTATTCCTTAGTGAATTCGGGTACGATCAAAGACGGAGCAACGATGCTCAAAATCGATTCATGAGCTGCTTTTTGGCTCGAATTGCAGCCAAGGATATTGATTGGGCGTTGTGGGCTTTCCAAGGAAGTTATATGTATAGACAAGTTCATCAAGATGAAGATGAATCTTTTGGTGTCATGGATCACACATGGACTAAGGATCGTAACCCAAAACTTAGACAAATGCTTCAACTTTCCCAAAGAATGAACCAAGGTTTGTTTGTTTGTTGTTCTTACTAAATACACTTCTTATTGTTGTTTTTATTTTTAGAATTTGAAACAAATCTCTCTTTTTGCAGACCCGAATTCAAAAGAACCAATGTCATACATAATGCTACATCCAGTAACAGGACAATGTGTCAAATCCAACAACAAAGGAGGAATCGAACTCGGCGACTGTACAACGCCAGCTCGATGGAACCACACTGGAGATGCAAGTCCGATGAAGTTGCTATCGAACGGGCAGTGTTTGAAGTCGGCTGGAGATGGGAAAGCGCCCGTGGTCTCTACCGACTGTGGCGATGGAAGCAATTGGACAGTGGCTTCTAAAGCTAAGCTTCAATTGGCCACCAAAGTTGGTGAAGACAATTTTTGCTTGGAGAAGGAATCTGATACTTCAATTGTTGTGAAGAAATGCATTTGTCTTAAAGATGAGTCCAATTGCATGGATGATCCTCAAAGCCAATGGTTCAAGCTTGTTCCAACAAATGTTGCTTAGTTAGGAATTAGGTATTTAGATCTTAGTTATAGTGACTGCAGTATTTTAACTAAGTACGTATGAAAAAGATGGTAATTAACCCAAGTATCTAAATATAGATACTAAAAAGAAGGGCTAGATGAATCTATCTTGATGAGGATTATGAACTTAACAATATTTGTTAATGATACCTTTATTCACACTGGACATACAACTAGTATTTTAAGAAAAACAGGTAAATATGAAGCAGATTAGTCTGTTCAACATAATCACCAAATTTGAGAGAAAATGATGGTGGCTTGTGTTTTTGTACGGTTAACTTTTAAGGCGTATTCGTTACCGCTTTAAAAGCTGTTGTGCGTGAATTGGCCCGGACACATGGAGACCATGTTAGTAGAGGGTCTCCACCGTCAGCCACTCGACAACATTGCTGCTACCGTGGCGAAGCTACGGTTCAATTGTGTGCGTTTGACGTATTCAATCCACATGTTCACACGCTATGCGAATTTGACCGTTCGGCAATCATTTGAGAGTCTTGATGCGAAAGATGCCGTGGCGGGTATAGCCGAAAACAACCCTTCTATGTTGAACATGACTCTGGTTGAAGCTTATGGAGCTGTGGTTGAGTCACTTGGTGTTCATGGAGTCATGGTGGTTTCTGATAACCATGTAAGTAAGCCACAATGGTGTTGTGGTGATGATGATGGCAATGGCTTCTTTGGAGATCGCTATTTTGATCCTCAACAATGGTTGCAAGGAATTGGTTTGGCAGCTCAAAGCCTAAAGAATAAATCTCAAGTGTGTTTGCAATAACAACAAACACACACAAAAAGGTGGTAGCAATGAGTGTAAGAAACGAACCACGAGGGCCAAACCAAAGCGTGGACAAATGGTTCGAATACATGGCTCAAGGAGCCAACCTGATTCACCAAATCAACCCCAACACATTGGTTTACAAGGTAGCTATTATTATAGGCACGGTGTCACAAATTGTGAACAAACGTTTGGCGTTTTGGATTCCAATTTTACTCGACCCAAGAACCCTACATTTCTTCTCAGCTTTCAACTTATGCTCGCAAAACTTCAAGGTATGGTTTTTTTTCTTGTTTGCCAATTTATTTTAAGATTAAATTTCTTGTGTATTTAATATAATGTATATTACCCACCGTTCTAGGTAGCATAGTAGTCAAAAGAATATTAAGAAACTAAAACGTTGTTAGTTCAATTTATATTGATCACCTATATAGTAATATAAGAAGGAATTTTTTGACATCCAAATATTATAGAGTCAAACGATTGATATGTCAAGTGAAAATAGTTGAAGTGTGTGCAAGTTAAGATTTGGACTCATGAATGTAAAATTGACCACCATTGATGAACAAGGACAAGCTTTGTGCTAGCAAAGGGCTTCTCCTTTGGGCCTTCAAATTTTGACTAACAAGTGTATTTGTTTGAATGATTCTGATTGTCAAGAAAATCCACAAACCCAATGGTTTAAGCTTGTCCCTTCAAATGTACTTTATGAGTAACTAAATATGTTGCACCTCCTCTGTTTTATTTCAAGCACTTTGACATAAAATATGTGTATGATTAAGATCATATATTCAAATATTGATAATAGTTGTACTGAAAAAATTCAAGGTATGGTTTTTTTTCTTGTTTGCCAATTGATTTTAAGATTCAATTTCTTGTGTATTTAATATAATGTCATTGAGGTGAAACAAAAAACAAAGTCATAAAATTTATAATCAAAATAGACAATATCCTACAAATGTAAAAATCAAGGTTGAGTTGTCATCCTTAAAAAAAACGCATTTGATAATAAGAGGTTAGGAGTGAAGGGACAAAAACTCATTTGATATATGCATCATGGTCAATCATTAACCTTAGAACTACAAAACAAACTACATAGTGTTGGTAGGAACAAGTTCAAACCATTGACTCTGAGTATCTTTGGTGGTTACTTACCTAAATTATTTTTTTACAATTTTTTTTCTTGACACAAATTATCGTAACATGAAACACTATATCTCATGAGAAGAAGAAAAAAATACTATCTGCTCCAATTTCCCATTCATAAAATAAAAATAAAAAGAAGATTTCTTGAATGAAAAAGGGAATTAGCTTCATCATATATTCATATAGATGAAGCATTCATACAAATACAGAGGCAATCACAAAGTGTTGGTTGCAACAAGTTCAAACCATTGACTTTGAGTATCATCAAGGCATTTTGGATCACCATCAGTACAAATACAAGAACTGGTAACAAGTTTAGAAGAATTGGAGCTATCAATCTGCAAACAAAGATTCTTTCCATCTTTAGCAATGGTTGCCAAATGAAGCTTAGAATTTGAAATGGGTGTCCAAGAACTATGTTGAGCTAAGCAGTCAGGTGAGAGAGATGGCTCAAGGCCTTCCCCATTAGCCATTAGGCATAAACCAGTTCTTGACATCCTAATTGGACTTCCATCATTGTCATGACTCCATCCACTTGAGCTTGAGCAATTTCCCATCAAAATCTCTTTGTTGTCATTTGAAACTTGGATGCATTGCCCACTTTGTGGATGATATATAACATTTGAGAATGATGCATTCGAATTTGGATCTGTGTAACACCGAAAAGTTGCTTCGAGTTATAGGGATTTAAATGGAACAAATCTCGAAACTAAAAATAGACTTTTGAAAGTTGAGAAAATAAAACAAATATTTACCTTGCAACATGGTCTGCAATAGTTGAAACTTTTGGAGAAAGTTAGGATTTTTAGTTTGAGTCCAATTAGAGTCAAGAACTCCATAAACTTCTTCAGCCTCTGCTTGACCTTCTCTGTAATAATAGCTACCTTGCCAAGCCCACAATCCCCAATCAAAATCCTTTTGTACAAGAATTGCAGCACTGAAACAACTCATGAACCGATTACTAGAAACATCAACCTCCCTTTGATCATACCCGAATTCGGTGACGAATAAAGGAAATGGATTTGATCCTTCAATTACAAATTCAGCACTGCCATTGAATTCATTCATAATGTCTCCACAAACATTGTTTACTGATTGTCCTGCGAATTTTCCGAATGAATACCAATGCACTTCGAAAACCAATTTGTTGTCTAAGTCGCCTACGTTTAAAGGCTTTTCCTTTACACATTGAAGATCACTGTCATAGTTTAGGCCAGAAACAATCACTAACACTTGTGGGTTGATGTTGTGAATTGTTGTTACTCCTTCAGTTACATACTTGTTCCAATCGTTTGCGTTCTCCATTGCTCCTCGTAACTCGTTTCGTACGCTCATCCCAACAACCTAAATGCCGTATAAAATGTTATGAAAATCGGAACAACAATCAAGATAGTTCAAGGCATCTCAACATTGACAGAAGTCTGTAAATTGTTGTAAGTTGAGTTTACATACCGTTGATTTGTTGGTAAAGCGTTGAGCAACCAAGCTAAGACCTTGTAGCCATTCTTGGGGGTCAAAATAGCGGTCGCCAAAGAAGGCATTGCCATCGTCACCACCGCAACACCACCTCGGCTGGCTAATATGATTGTCGGCTATCACCATTAAACCGCTAGCTCCAAGCACATCCACAACAGCTTCATAAGCTTCAACAATAGTCATGTTCAACACAAAAGGATTATATTGAGCTATTCCAGCCTTTGCTTGTTCTAAATCAAGAAGGTCGAAATTCTCTTCAACGGTTCTATTCGCATAGCGAGTGAACATGTGAGTTGCGTACGTGAGCCGCACACAATTGAATCTCAACTGCACGGCCTCGTCTGCGAGTTCTTTCAATGGCCTGTGATTGAGGCCTTCTATCAACATGCTCTGCGTGTGGGACGGCCAGTTTACGCAAACTAGCTTCACTCGACGCCCCGTGTTCGAGTCAATGATCCATCTTCCTTGTGTTGATAAGGGCAAGGAATACGTTAGAGAACATGAAAATGCAAAGAATAGTGCTAGAATCAGAATAGCTTGGAAATTTTGTCTTCCCATTTTTTGATATGAAAATGCAGTGGCCAAACAATGCTTTATATATATATATATATATATATATATATATATATATATCTTCTTAGTATGTTCAAATGTGTTCAAAGTTTGCTGTAATTGGAAAGCTACTTGTATTTTATTATTTATAAGGTTAGTTAATAAATTCTGTTTCTAGCTTTGGTACATTATTGAACAAACTACCATAATTAATTAAATAAATAAAGTGGTTCATATTAATTAGATAAAGAGAATATCATAGATATATAGGTGATATTGTAAAATCATGAGAATTATGTATGAAATTGACAATATCATACGAATGTAGAGATGTATCGAGAATTAAGATACAAACAAAAATAGTAAAAAGTTGGGAATTAATATTAGCTTTGACCTGTGAAGTCCATGGAAGGAAATTGTACCGTTGGTTATTTAGGCAAATGCAAGTGGGGTGATAAGGCAAATTGACAGTTGCCACGCATGCATATTGTGAATTTAATATTTTAAACTCCATATGAAGTTTTTTCTTTATAAAGTCAAATGCCCCTCCTCTATGTGAAGTTTGTTTTTTCTGTTTTTTTTTTTTTTTTTTTTTTATTGTTTAGGCTAATTTTCTTTTGATTATTGTGAATAGGGTATTCCTACAACATTTAAATATTAAAATTGTTCGTAGAAAGTTGATTTAAAATAGGTGACCATGTGAAATTAAACTACTTTCAATCATATTAAAATAATCGGTTTTCAAATAAATAAATAAAAATCTTTTTTTTTTTTGAGAAAAAAAAAATAATAATATTTAAATAATCAAATAATTAAATTTAGTTTCATTAAATTGAGTTACGTGGAATCTAGGTCAAGTCAACAAATACAAGCCTAAAAGCTGGGCTTAAAGCAAACAAGGGCTAGGCCCAAATGGTAACCAAGCTAATTTTAAGATTTCTTCGAGATCAGGTACTTTTTTTAGGGAAATTGTGGTGGATGACCACTTTTTGACAAATAATTACAAATCTAGTCATCTTTTTAAAGTATTTGTAATTTTATTTTTTTAAATAATAATATTTTTCAATATTGTCTATTATACCCTTCTTATCACTTTCTTTCCCTTTGCTTTTACCCTATCTGGGAGCGACATGCATTACATTTATTTTCTTCTTTTCTTTTCCGTTCCTAGCGGCCACGTGGCGAAACTTTTAAAAAAATATTTTCATTATTTTTTCAATATAAACATAAAAATACTATATTTATATTGAAAGAAAGGAAATTGGGGTGGATAGTCACTTTTTGAAAAATAATTACAAATCTAGTCATATTTGAAAATATTTATAAATCTATTTTTTATTTTAAATTTAATAAATAAGAATTTTTGATAATACCTGCTCTACCTTTCTTCTCACATTTTTTTTCATTTATCCCGTCTTGTCTGCTAGGGGTGAACATGGGTTGGGTTGGGTTGGGTTGGGTTGGGTTGAGGTGATTTTCAACCCAACCCAAAAATTCGGG
>JBBMEF010000028.1:8544083-8558932 GCA_037832685.1 Sicyos baderoa | reverse complement strand
AAAATAGTAACGGCTAACTAGTTTGACAAATGTTCGATCTTTTCAAAATTAGCTTTCAATATTTTAAAGTGTGATTATAACAATTAACAAGTTTTATCGGAGTAATTGATCGAACTATAAAGAAAATTTGCTCTCCATAACATATTTTCTGTTATTCATTATAGTTATAACACATTTTTTAAAGAGTAAAACTCCCCTATACATGCATGTGTAGGGGAGCCCTACCTTTTGGCTATGTGGCACCATTGGGTGTCACAATTTTTTTTTTTATCAAAAAGTATTTTAAAAAGTAGTGAAATTTTTTAGGCATCCAAAGATGTCACATACTTAAAAGGTAGAGTTTTCCTACACATGCATGTGTAGGAGAATTTTACTCTTTTTTAAGATAATTTTACTCATAGTATATTTTGCCCAAAATTCTTATTCTACCATCATTACACTTCAATTAGTTTAACGGGTAGACTTTTGACTTTTATCAATTCAACTAATAGGCTTCTATCAGTTCAATTGATAGACTTTAAACTTCTATCAGTTCAAGTGATAAACTTCATCAGTTCAATGGATAGACTTCTATCGATTTTGAGTGATTGAATAGTACAATCAATTATTATTATTATTTTTTTGAGAAATAGAGAAAAGTCGATTTAGATTACGTCTTGGCGTGATCAGCTCGCTTATATCTTAATTTATGTCACGTTTTATTGTTCCATAACCCAAAAGAACAGAGAAATTAAATAAAATAAAATGCCACTGAGATTAGGCACATGACTTCAAAATATAGGTATAATATGATCTAAATTACTCTCTTTTAACAGCTGCTACTTTTTTTAATCCCTAATTAGCTATTAAATAGGCCAACATAAGGTAAATTTTGATGGTATTTTGTACGAACTAGTAACCATAAAGTTAAAAGTTCAATCCTCCACCTCAATGTAGTGAATAAAAAGATTAAATAGAAATTCATATTATTTAATATGATATTAAAGCAATAGAGCAAGTTTAAGCTCTAATAAGAGTAATAAGAGTAAAATGGGCTGATTTGATTCTCCTGCATTGTAAAAATGAGAGACATTCTAACATATCTAAATTACAAGTTAAACATCTCTTAATACTAATTAATTTTAGGCTCTAATAAGAGTAATAAGAGCTATGTGAAATCGTGCATTTACATTGTGGAGAAGATGAACGAACGTTTGATAATGGATCTAGACATTTTTTATATAAAATGATGGGCACAAATTATGGGATATGAGATTTGAGAATCCAAATTTCCTTTTTTATTTTAATAATACCAAATATTCAAAATGCATTTAATAAGGGTATTGTTATAATTCGATATTATTGCATTAATTATAAATATTTAAACGAAAATTAAAATTACTAATTTTTTTGTATTTTTATCTAAATTGTAAATATTTTGCTAATTTGGTCTAGTCCTCCTAAAACCCCATAATACTATTAGAGTTCATTTAACTCAATCCATTAAGCAAAATGACATTATATTAAAATAAAAAAAATAAAAAAAAAAAGGGTCTATAGGCAAGCAAGATTTTGGACGCCATGGGAGGTCAAATTCAAGGTCATAGTACATTTCAAAACACAAACTTTCTCTTCTTTAAACAATTTCAACAAACGAGCCCTTCCCTTAAACTCGCCGATCCAGCTCATATTCATCGTCTTCAACCTCGCCAGATCGTGGCTGAAATAATCCACGTCCACGAAGCTCGAATTCGGCTTCACCTTCACCGTAAAGTTCGTCTCTTTAACACCCTTCGCATTTACACGCACCTTTTTCACCTCGCCGATCCCCGCCGCCACGCCGTAGTAAATCAACGTCACCTTCGTCTCTTCCTCGTACTCGAACCGCCCGAAATTGGGATTCTCGATCGCTACTTCGGCGATCAATGTCGCGTCCATAAAAGGACTCGGCGAGAAGCCGTAGTGGAGATTTGTTACTCCCACCGCGGTTAGCTTTACCGTTGGGGTTCTTACCCGGACGATGACGAGGCCAATGAACAGAGCGGCGATCGCGGTGATGGCGACGATGGTGAAGAGGTAAATGCAGAAGGTGTTTATGCATTTTTCGGATGTTTTTCGGGTTGATCGGAGTGTCGCCGGCCGGTCGCCGGACGCCATTGATTACGGCGGGTAGAGGAGGAGGAAAAGGAGTGGTTTTGTTTTGGTTGGGGGTGTAAAAGAAATTGTTTTATAGAAGGAAGTGGAAAGGGGTGTGATAGATTTAAATTGTGTTTTTTTAATGAAAGGAAACGGTTTTTCTCAAAATATTACGTTTTTTCTTTTGAGGTTTCAAACATATTTCACGTTTTTCTTTTCATTGATTATGTCTTTGATGGATTTTAATTGTCTCCTGTTTTTTACGAACATAATAGGTTAATGTTTTTTTTTTGTTATGCATTTAGTATTCAATTTCAAAAATTGAGTTTAGTTATCATCATTTGCTAACATGGACAGTTGCTTAGCAACATAATGACTAAAAGGTTATAGGTTCAAATCCTCTATTTTCAATTATTATAATCTCAAAAAAAAAAAAAAATCATCATTTAAAAAAAATAAAAGATAAATTTCATTGAGACGAGAATTAGATTGGTGATGGAGACGAAAAAAATTTAATATTAGATATTTAGACAAAAAAAACTTATTTATAATTCCGTTTTTTCAAAAAAAAAAAATCTCTATCTTACTCAAAGAATATATTAAATCTATCATCGAAAAGATTGAATCTAACAACGAACTTACTAAATCGTGAAAGATTGAAGCATGGCCATTTTTTACAATATATTAAAAAATAATAATAAAAAAAGTCAAAATATCTCTTGCTCTCTCAACGATCCACTTAATTTCATTTTAGTCCTATTTGATCCTTCAACTTTGATAAAAACTTAAAAATAATCCTTAAATTAAAAAAGAAAACTAAATCTAAGTTTAAATTTAGTTGAGTCCACAACAAATAATAACAAAATAATTCATTTAGGTTGACTTCATCTCGTTCCTTTCATCTTCCTCGTCTCTTTTTCCCCTTTTTCTCACGTAAAAATCTCTCGCATATGTTGAAATTACAAACACGAAAAGAAAAAAAAAATCATGAATTCTAATTGTAACAAATTTTCAATTCTTCAAATTTTTTATTTTAATATGAACAATGATGTCAAAAGGAGTAGAATATTTTGGAATTTCTTTAAAACAATTTCTCTAACATGGATGTAATTGGCATATTTGGTAAGAGAACAAAAATCATTCTTCAATCTTAGCATTTAAACTTTGGAAGGTTTAGAAATTAAAATGGAAGAAAGTGGATAATTGAGGGTCAAAATGATATTAATAACTTTTTCCCCTTTTTTTTCTATACATATAAAATCTTCAAAATAAAATATACATGAATCAAAACAAAACAAAACAAATAGAGACTTTATATTATTTTTTTGAAATCTAAATATTTGATTTTTTTTTTTTTTTTTTTTTTGAAATCTAAATATTTGAAGTTAGAGGTTACCAAAATTATTGATCCATTAGAAACTAGAAAAGACAAAAAAATATAGATGGAGAGTAGTTTTACCATTAATGAGTACTTATATTAATGAAATATCCTACACAAACCCAAGCAGGCAGAATCTAAAAAAGAATTAAAAAAAAAAAAAAAAAAAAAAGTAATTAGGTTCATCATCACTCGCAAACCCAATCAGGCAGAATCCGACGAGAATTCAAATCGAGATGAACAGAGCAAGCAATCGCCGGCGAAAAACTCTTCCGAAAAACATGAATCAACCGAACTCTGCCTCTCCAATTCGCAAACCCAACCAAATTCAAAACCCCAAAATTACTCACATTATTCGTCGCTAAATTCGCCTCCACACTGACGTTCATCCTCTCGGTGCCCTTCGCCTCGGCCCTGCCGGCGCCGGTGGTGGTCCGGCCGACGACGGCGCCGGCGTGGAGGAAGCCGACGGTGCCGCTGTCGAAATTGAAGGGGCCGAAGTTGGAGTTGGCGACGGCGAATTCGGGGACGAGGGTGAGGGTGATGAGCGATAGGGAGGTGGAATTAGCGGTGGCGTTGGCGGCGGAGAATTTGGCGATGGAGATGGAGGAGAGGTGGATGGTGGGGGAGGAGAGGCGGAGGACGATGAGGGAGAAGATCAAGGCGGCGACGGCGAGGAAGACGAAGGCGGAGAAGATGTAGATGAAGCATTTGTTGGGAGATTTGGTGGTGTTTGGATTGTGGTATATGGGGAGTTTTTGTTGTTCGTCGGATTTGTAGTGTGTTGTTGTTAATGGTAGGCTCTGGCTGTCTTCCGCCATTGTTGTTGCAGAGACGAAGAAGAAAAACAACAACAAAAACAGAGAGACTCTGTTTTATAGAGAGAGGTTTAGTGGAAGCCGCCGGCGAGGCTCTGTTTTTTTGGGTGAAATCAAAATATAGAAAAGGAAACAAATCGAATAAATCTAAATGAAATATATAAGGAAAATGCTAATGGAGGATCTATTTTAATAAGTATAAATATAGTTAAATTATAAAATATTAACGTCATTATTTAAAAAAAAAAAATTAACGTCATAATCATAAAAATATATGATATTTTTAATATTTATTATAGGGGAATTTTCCATGCATAACAAAAAATTGACTAAAAAATTGCATCTTATAGCACAAAATTGAAAATAATTACACATTTATCAAAATTCTGAGTGATGGTCAACTCAATTAATAACTAATGATTGAAATTAATAACTAATGATTGAACTCGATCAATTGAGCTAAATCACTTAACAAACGGATTGAATTCAATCATTAATTATTGATTGAGTACAATCGCTCAAAATTTTGGTATAAACGAATTTTTTGATAAAAATATGCTATAATTTTAATAGAGGATTCTAAAATTGACATACAAACAAATTCCCTTATTAATATAGTATTTTGTATTATTAATATAATATTTTTTTTATTAAGAAGATATATTATATATTTTTTGGAGAAATGCAATACAATATTATATGTTATTAGTATAGAATTGCGTATTAATATAGTATTAATGCCGTATACTTATTAAAATTTGTGGTTATAATTTTTTTTTGGCCCACTATTGTAAATATTTTTCCGCATATTCTTGAAAGAAAACCCAATATAAAAATCAGTTTTATGTTATTGATAAAAGATCCTGAATTTTGACAGTTGTTAAGAGAGTGAATATGAAAACAAGAAAAATATCTATTATAGGGTCTTTAATACTACTCTTAGACATGTTCCAAAATCATGAAGAGGAAAGAAAAGTTTTAAAGGCAAACTCAATTTGTTAGGTCCAGTATATTTATAGCATCTCATTTACTATTTATAGTATATGAAGTTAAAAACACATTCAACAAATGCTTACATACAACTCTAGAATATCTATCATAGATGGAAACAAATATAAATGAATTCAATAAAAATATAAGCTCTTTAACATCATCAATATGTATTTGATCAAGAAGCCACAAAACTCTTCATCCAACCATTATATATAAACCTAAAAAAAAAACATTGTTTAATTTATGATCAAATATTGTTAAACTAAAATAAATAAATATAAAAGAGATATATTGCATACTACAAATTATATTTAAGTTCAAATATGTAGAAGATTTTACTAGCCATCATTAAATTTATAAGACTAATATTAATGGATGATAAACGAATCTCACATTAATTAGTATGATGTTGTTTACTGTGCATAAATTTTCATAATTTTTTTTTTATTTTTTATTTTCTTTATAAAAAACTTCATATTAATGGAGATGTTTGTTCTCTTGGACCTATAATCTATCATTCATGTAACCAATATATATAAAGCTATTTAGATGTGAGATATCCAAATGTATGAAGTGGAAAATAAACGATGCATATAATAAAGTCGTATTTTATCGAAATGGTCAATAACGTAATGGTTTCATTGTTTGGTTGTAAACTAGTTCAACCTCAATATCACGAATTTGAACCCGAGAAGAATCGTTTTTATCTTAAAAAATATCTGCATCTTAAACAAATGTTTGACAAAAATAAGAAAAGGGAAAGCACAAAGCTGAAAATATCTTGGTTCCATTTCAACCTGTCAAAATCTCGGTGTTTAATTGAAACCATCTACATAATTAAATGCGATGTTTCAAGAAATTTCTTCAAAATTAAAATAAAATGAATAAATAATAATAATAATAAAAAAAGAACGTCAATGACTACAAACAAATTAAAACTCGGTTCTTTCACACCACCGTCGTTGGCACCGGCGGCTGCTGATCAGACCGTCACGTTAAGGGGCCACGTGTCAGGCAGTGGCTGATGGAACCGCCACGTCATGGGCCAGCTCAGAGGACCCACTTGGGCAAATTGGGAATTGACTACATGACAAAGCCGTTTGACCTCAAATATGCAAACTTTTGACAAATGGACTTTTTCAAAGAAAAAGACAATGAAAGATAAATCATCAAACGGGGTTCAAATTTGACACGTCATTTGTTAAAATTCACTATTTTTTTTGTTATTCTATTGTTCTAGTAGTTTGTTTTTCTCTATGAATGAATTTGAAAAACGTTTGGAGCAAGGGATAAAATAAGGTGGAGTTTTTATAAAATATTATTTTAATATATGTATAAATTAGAGGAACCACCAAACAATAAAACTAATGTGTTACAACCCTTTTCGAGTTTAAACTTTTTACAAACTATATTTATTTCTTTATTCTTATTATTCTGTTCTTCATAATCATGCATTCTAAATATACGCAATAGTGCACATATCTCTACATTAATATGGTATTATCCATTTCTTATATACATAAGACAACTTTTTTTGCTAAAAAATTCTCTCTCGAACAAAGTACACCCACATCGCTGAGTCAAAAACTTTTAACTTTGATACCAATTGTTAGAGATATCGAACAACCACAATCTTCCACATTGATATGATATTGTCCACTTTGAGAATCATTCCTCATGACTTTGTTTTTTGACATCTCCCAAAAAACTTTATATCAATGGAGGTGTTGTCCCCTCCTTATATACAAGATCTTTATCCTAGTAATGTGGGACAACTTTGTTTGCTCAACAATTTAAAACACACAAAAATATTTATAAGTGTTTGTAGCAAATATATGAAATAGAATGACAAAAAGGATGATTCTTAGTGTTTGGGTCACCTAAAATCATTATCTTCATAATCACATAAGCTCAATATTATCTTCGGGCGGCAACTACTTTTATTTTTCCATGACTTTTTCATTTTTTCCATAACTAATTTCCACTCTCGTGATGTTATATATTTTACATTTCATTTTCAAATAAAAATAATTATTTTTCTCATAATTATTTTTTCCAGCTAAAATATAAATGATCATTTTTCTCGTAAACATTTCTTTCTCCTTAAATACAAATAATTATTCTTTCTATAATATATTATCATATTTTATTATTCTCATAATTCTCTTCTTTATAATCATTATTATTTTCCTTTCTCCCAAATACCACCCATTTTTAATCATCGTCTTCTACTTTATAACTATTACATTCATCCGGTCCCAAAACGTCCATATGATTATAATGGGAGGGTTCTAGTCTACATCCTTGCATTAATGGAGGGTTTCCCTTTGGAAAAGATTTTTTTTACAGGACTTTGAAAAGTTTTTAATTCATTCTTTTAACTTTCAATTTTATATTCAATAAACCCATAATTTGAAAAATATATTTAATAAATCTCTAAACATTTTTGGTATAAATTGAATATGTGAGTTTCAATTTTTTACAACGATGTACTTTACCTGAATTAAGATCTATTCTATATTATCAACATGAGCAGTTGCTCAACAAAATTAATATATGTCAACAAGAGCAGTTGTTCAACGATATTAGTATATATTTGGAAGATTTGAGATAAATAAGAAATGAAATTTGAAATCCAACCCATTAATTACAATAATTATGAAATGTAGGAAGTTATGAGATTGCAATTAATTAGATATGAGATTTCATATTTAATGGTAGTTTGAATTTAAATCATAATTGCAATTAATAATGTAGATGACATAATAAAATTTTATAAAAATACAATTTTCGAATTTTTGATGAAAAATCAAAATTGATTTAAGCATAAATTTGTAAATATTTCTTCAAAATGATCTAAATAATACAATTTTTCATTATTTTATAAGAAGAGTTCAACACGTATAATTTTTCAAAAAGTATATAATAGAATTATTAATTTTAAAAATATTGAATATGTCAATTAAATACAAAAGTTTGAAAAATTGGCTGACCTTTTACAAAATTCAAATATTTATTAAATACAAAATTAAAAGTTCAAAAAATTATAATATTTTGCATGTACAATAAAAATGACAAAATATTTTCATTTATAACACAAAATCAAAACTAATTTATTTGCAGTAGAAAAATTCAAATCAGTAGTAGACTCAATCTATCACTGATAGAAAATTATGTTCTATCAGTGGTCGAGTTCTATCATTTATAAAAAGTTATGTTCTATCAATGATAGAAAATATATGTTAGAGATGAATTATTTTAAAAATTATGTTATCAATATAATAAAAATGGTAGAATTTGTTACTAATGATAAATTCTGAATAATTATTAAATACTTACCCATATGGAGTAACCAAAAAGTTACGTTTCGAATATCTTCCACCCTGATGGTTGTTGAATTAAAAAATAAAATATTGAGAAATTATAAATACTAAACTTGTGTTTTGACCTAAAAAATAATTATAGGGCTTTTATCTTTTACTGGGTGGGAAGAAAGTTAGGGGAGATCAAAGCAGCGCCGTTGGACGACTTCGATCACAGCTAAGTTTGGGGTTTGGTCAATAACTTGATTTTGTTGTCCATTGCTAACTGCCTTTTCATCATCCAGGCATCTCTTTTTCTCGACCTTTCCCCTTTCCTAGTTCGTTCCAGGAAATTTGTAGCTTACACTTCTGGCTTTAATGGGAAAATAGAGTTTTGTATCAATTTTTCCATGATATAAATAGATTCATTAGGATGGACCCTACCCTAGGCTAAATATTAAAAAGAAATGAAAATTATCTATTCACTCCAAATTTTAATTTTTTTAAAAGAAAAAAAAGTAAAAAAATCAAAGATTTATGTTAAACTGATAGATGTATATACGAATCACCATTTGAATTTTGATGTATAAAATATACCTGTAGATTTACAATTACAAGCCTGTTTGCATCATAAATAAATGGATCAAAGCTGTAAATCTGCACCAACAATGACAACATTGATGGATTCCTAAGGGCTAGGAAAAATAAAACTAAACAAAATGGAAGTTGAGAAGATAAGAAAAGACATCCATCCTCTAGATTCAGGATTTCAAAATTGTAATTTCCTGTCACAAATCCCACCCAATCACTTTCCAATTGAGTCATCATCAACCAACTAGTTTTTTGCAGCTATGGCCTCTTCATAACATGACATCACAGGTCCATTACCTCCCATCACTTCAACAGACAAGCCACAAGGCAAGGATAAGTTCCAACCAAGTTGGTTTCTTCAACCAGGAATTTTCAAGGTTGTACTAAGTACTAAATGGCTAAATTCTCATTATTTTTTATACATATATTCTCTTTTTTTCTAAGTTTTTTTTTTTTTTTTTGTGGGTATTTTCTATTCCCTATCAAAAACTGTACAATACAACTTTTCTATCAAATGGCAAGAGGCCTTCCAGGTAATGAATAAGAATATGGGGGGAAGGGAGATTCGAACCTATAACCTCATGGTTATTAGGTTGTACAAGATGTCGCTATGCGCTTGTTGGCGAATATGGGGAGAAGTTAAGAGTTAAGAATATGTTGGGTTGAAGAGTTCGTTTTCGTGTACCCGTAAACAGAATGCTCAGAAGTGTTCCTTGTGAAAATCAAACTTAGTTGGGCCCTTTTGATTGAATTCATAGCAGAGATTGCTAAGTTCTTTTGCAAGGATTGGTGCTCCACAGTAGAATACTCCTGATCCCAAATAATGTCAATAATGAGAAGAATTAGGCTAGGAAATTCGGTTTTTTTATCCTACTGTTACTTTTTGAACTTTACTCACCTATTTTAGCATTACAATGCTTGGAACAAATTCTGGAAAAAACCTTCTTCCAATTTGGCCTTGCAAAATGAGTTCTAACCTGATTCATGGAAAGTAAAAAGGTGGCCTTTCAGATGATGGGAAGTTAGCTACCATAATTCAATGGTTTATTTTAGCCTCACAAGAAAAGATGAAGAAAAAACTATATGGTACGTAGTACCAAAAACAATGTGTGCTCCAAAATTTAGAAGCCAAATGTAAGTAGATCAGAAAATTTATTAGATAGCAGAAATTGTTACCCTGGTGCCAGAAACAATATCCATTCCGTTCTTTGCATGATTTAGTGCTTGAACCATGGTGATGAGGGCTGATCTAGCATCTCCTTCCTCATACACACTGGTCAGGTAGTTGTGCATCTCAATGACACCCTAAGTTTCAAGTCACGAAATTAAAATCGAATTCGATGTAGAAACATGATAGTCCATTGAAGTGTTCTATATTACCCTTTGATCCATCTCTGCGACTTCATTCATGACTCCTTTGAACCAGTCAAACGAGCCCTGCTCCCTTGTTACCCAGTAAAAGTAAGCATTAGTCGTCTTCACAATCTTCTTTCGCTTGGGAGATACCCTTGGAGTACTGGAAGAGTCCGTGCTTCCAAAGCTGAGATCCGATTCTCTACCGACATCTACGATTAAGTCCTGAGGAATGGAAATCTTGATAATTATCATATGAAAAGAAAACTTGACAAGAAAAAAATTCGTTGCCTAATAATATAAGCATGTATTAAGTAAAAATTCAGGATCACTGATGCATGATGCAGGTACTTACTGCCTGCTCCTCCATTTTGACAATGCTGTTAAGCAAATCCTTTAAGATGCTAATGAAAGGTGTTGCTCCAATACCAAGACCAACAAGCAATAGAACATCATAATTTTTGTAGTCTTGTGCAGGTGCACCATAAGGTCCATCTATTAAGAGTTTCGGCAAACTGCAATGTGTTACGTGTTAAAGAGATGTATTAAGAGATGGTGCCATAATTCAGAATTGAAGAGATTGTATACCATTTCTTTGTCGTTTCATCAGCCCTGAGTAATCCACTCTTCCCAGCAATAGGTGCCTCACAGGCTTCAGCAAATACCCTCTTTAACTCTTGTGTCCAATCACCCAGTTGTCGTATGTGAACACTCAGATAGTCGTCTCCTGGGGCGGAAGTAATCGAAAATGGATGCCTACATACAAAGATGATAGGTACCATAGAATATTACGTCTAATATAATGGAAGTATAAAACTCTCGTCCACAAAAATTTTCTTCCCAAAGCACAAGTTTCAGTCAGGATTCTTGAAAATTAGAGAAAAGCTCGTGAAGAAGAGCTAGACAGAACATAATGGACACAATAATAAATTGGATATGACAATGTGGTTGAAAACTGCATACAATCTACAAAATGTCAAAACTCATAGCAGCAGTGAATTGAGTTACAAAGAAGTTCATTCATTTAAAATATAGATAAGGAAAATGCAGGTAAAGAAAAAACAAACAAACTGTTAAGAAAATGGCAATCAACAATCAAAAGAAAACTGTAAAAAGAACGTGAGAGAAGAACACACAGAATTTACGTGATTCACTAATGATGTGTTAGCTACATCAACGGGTAGAGGAGAGAACGTTTTATTAAGGAGAGTGCGAATTACGGAATGTCAATCTATGGGAGGCTAAGGTTTAAAGAGAGTTTATATAGTACACTCTCATAAAATCCTACTACATAATAGGCCCAAATACATAAAAGACCATATACGAAAACAGAAACCTAATTATATATTTCGTCTAGGTTTCGGGGGTGTTTCCTCCGAGACCCCGACTAAATAATCATGAGGCATCAAATAGTTCAAGGCATATTTCAACACAAACAGTGGAACTGAAAATGAAAAGATGAAATTAACTGAATTTTCTTTGTTAGTTAATATTTCACAAGAGTTGATATGGTATTTACCATTCAAATGGAGAAACAGCAGGACATTGGACAAACATGTACTGTCCACTCTTATATCGGAACTGAGAAGGTTTAGACATTTGTAAAGCAAGAACATTCCCCGGGTAAATAGCCACCTAGAAAAGCAGAAAAATAGAACTGTTGGAAGGCAGAATTTGAGGTCTAATTCAACATGATATTGATATCAGAGTAAGAGAAATTATGTGCTAATGTCAGTTTGATTCTAAATGCAAATGTGAGAATTAGCAGAAAAACCTTGAGGAGCCGAACGCTGTAGAAACCCGAGCGAAAGAATCTAAGGGTCCTTTCCCCAGCATATAGTAAAACTGGGACAGCAAGATACATCCAAGTCTGCGTGCAAAAAGCAATGCCTCATCAAACATTTCTAATTGGTGCAAAATAAATAACCTTTGGCAAGTATCATCACACTTACTGTCTTATGGTACCATTTGTGTTCAAGATAGATGAATATGCCATGGATGACGAGCAAGACGTAAACGATGACAAACAGGTGGTGTGAATACCAGAAGGCATTGAAACCAGTCAGCCTATCAAACGGCTTAGGCAGCTTAATCAGGCTCCTCCTAAACCACCGGGTCGCTAGTGTGAATGCTACTGCCATGAAGATAACCATTAGTATACCAGTCACACCTTCCCATCCCTTGATCAAATCCAAGTATTTAGGCTTTTGTGGTCCGAAGTAATCCTTCATATAACTATAGCTTTGGTCAGATGAGTGAACGAGCCTTGGAAAATCACAAGCAAGGTGGTTCCCTGTGTGGAGAATGACACCAACTACAATGGCTGCAGCAACTGTCTGCAGGGGACAGAATTGAATTCATAATTAGAATTGTCAGGGGCCGTTTGTCTGACATATTTAGGTAGGATTTAAAGGATTTATCTAACTCCTCCGTGAAAACCTACATTCAAATGAGTTTTTACTAACTTTTCCACATTTTTACTTTTTATTGCTAACCATTCATTTATAACTACTCAATCATTTCTAACCATTCATTTTTAGTCATCCCTTTCAAATAAATCATTTTTAACCACTCATTTTTAATAATTTATTTTTTAAAAATTATAAATAACTATTTATTTTAAATCTGCAAGGTTTTGACTCTAACTTATCTAAACAAAAATTACATTTAAACGAGTTTTTAGGTACAACTTTCAATTTTTAACTACTCAATATAACTCCTAAAACTAAATCCTACCTAAATATGCCAAACAAACAGCCCCTCAAAAACTCAATTTTCCATATATTTCATGACTTTGTTAATGTTGTGTACCTTATGGAAATTGATATTGTCGTCAAATGGTACAAAATATCCCAGTCTGGTGGACCTTATCCAAGTGATGGTATTCCTACAGACGGGCAGCAAAATGATAGCCATATTGAACTTCAGGGTCTCAGCTGCACCCTTAGCCGTAAGAAGACAGTAGCCCATGACCTTGTATGCTGCCTTTTGCTTGTACTCCAAGAACTTCCACAAGAAAAGTCCAACCAGGATCGCCACCCATAAAGTTAACACCCATATTCTCCTCCAATTCTCCTGTAAATAATAGAGCAGCTTTGAACTTAGCCTTGTTATGGGCCCTTTGTTCCTTAGCCCCTGTATGTTCTGACTCAGTGCTTGGCTCGTATAGCTCAGAGCTTGGCTGTAGTTCAGATACGTGTCCTTTTGTAGCAAAAGAGTTTCCAATTGCCACAGCTGCACACCACCATGATCACCACAAATCGTAAATAACTGATTACGCTTTCGGTCAATCTTATTTTTATTTTTGATCAAATATCAATTTTGAATAATTATGATACCATATTAGATAATATCAAATTTTATCTAAAAAATCAAATTGAGAAGAGATGAATAATCCATTTTTTTTTATAAAGGTTGCATTGTTGCAAGGCTTCCGTATTTTTTCAAGGTAGAATCCTCACCATACTGTATTAAATAATATGGAGTTCCACCTCAAAATCAATTGGCTATGAGAGGAGTATTCCATATCGAGAAATGCTATCTTGAACTAGATCCTAATTGGAATTTGTGGACCGAAAGACTCGCTTTGGCTTACTTTTTGCTAGGGTCGGATCTGAACTTTTGGGATCAAATACCCGCTTAAGCTTAAGCCCGCTGGGTGGGGGTCCACACCCGCTTTAGAATTCAAAGCATTTTGGGTTGGATCGGAATTTGGGGGTCATTATCCAGATTGAGTTCTGATACCATATTAGAGAATATGGAGTTCCACCTCAAAATCAATTAGCTATGAGGGAAGTATTCCATATCTCTTATAAATGAGTTGTAGAATCATCACCTTTTCAATGTGGGACAATTACCACAAGGTGAGTATCTCCAACATACCGATACAATTGAAATTTACCTTTTGAGTGTATTTTGTTAAACAGATGTGTTTAGGTAAGAATTATTAATTTAAACTATTCAAGGATTATTGTGTATTTATTCTTTTGTTCATCCCACTTGATATTCTTTTCAAATTAATGAATAACAATTCAGCCAATTTAAAAGTTCACTATTCCAAACACGCCTGGTGTATTGAGAATATAAAATTTTGTTTGAATGAGTCAGCTATAGTTGTTTAATTGATCTTAAAGAATCGTTAAACAAATTTTTTATAAAAAAAATGACCTTAAAGAACAAGAAAGATGGAAGAGTACTCAAAATAAAGTTTTTAGATAAAATAAGGGAATTTGCGCTGTATAGCAATTTTCCTACTTTGCATTAGAATTGTAGCAACTTTTTAAAAATATTGCAAATATA
>JBBMEF010000028.1:8516387-8543983 GCA_037832685.1 Sicyos baderoa | reverse complement strand
TTGATGGAGTCTATCAATCTGATTTTGATAGATTTGCAAATATTTTCAAAAAGTTGTTATTTACTCAATTTTTTTATTTTATTGTAATATACATGCAAATTCCCCCTTAAATCTTTAGATTTTAATCATTTTGACGTTAGAGAATAGCAAGAGGAAACACTTAGGAATTCAATAATCATTAATTAACAAATTCATTGATTTCTTTTTTTTTTTCTTTTTGTTGTGGTTGTTGTTTTCAATGAATTAATGTATTACTTTAGTTTGATGCCAACTGAGATGGTTACTTCTTCCCCCATTAAGCAAAACTTACCAAAACCAGAGAAAACTCTCCAATTGCTTGAATTCATTAATATTGGTAAGTTAGCATTAAAGCATTAATGTGCCCAAAAAATCCATTAGCTACGTAACTTCAATTTTAAAAATAGTAATAATCAATAACTAATATTATTGATTATTAGAATTTAGACATATTGCTGCAAATAATATAATAGAGTAAGGGTTGTACAAACGTCTAAAAAAGTTTTTGTTTGACAACTCAAAATTTTCAATTGGTAAACCCACACCCCTGTTAATCGTATATAATCCATATATTTATATTAGAATTCCTATTTTAATTATAATCTTTAAAAAACATTTCACCTATATAAAATTTTGAGTGTTTATTTTTTTATTTTGTATTTCAAGATTTGTGATATAGTTGTTTTTATTATATACACAAAAAAAGCCCTTATTTATTTATTTTTTAAATTTTGATGTATAACAAAAAAAAATAGGCTAAAAAAATTGCATATATAACACACAATTGAAAATAATTGCACATATATTAAAATTATGAGCGATTGAACTCAGTCAACAACTAGTTATTAAACTCAATCAGTTGAATTCAATCATTAACAAACTAATTGAATTCAATCAGTTGAGCTCAATCATTAACAAATTGAATGAAATTGAGTTCGGTTGAGTTCAATGTTGGAGATATGGAATAATCTCCTCATTGTCAATTGGTTCATTTATAAGAGATATGGAATAATTCCCTTATTGCCAATTGGTTTTGAAGTGAAACTCCATATTCGACCCCACCCAAGCGGACATAAGCTTAAGCGGGTATTTGATCCCAAAGTTCGGATCCGACCCTAACAAAAAATAAGTCAAAGCGGGTCTTCCGGACCACAAATTCGGATTAGGATCTAGTTCAAAATGACAATTGATTTTGAGGTGGAACTTCATATTCTCTAATATTCAATCTATCAAAATTTTGGTATAAATAATTTTTTGATAAAAATATTATAAATTTAATAAATGATCCTAAAATTAGTATACATAACAATTTTCCTAAATTTTACTTAATCATAATATATTCGGGTTGAGTACTTAAAAAAAAAACTGAAATCTATATTCCAGAATAAACTTAACAACATTATATCATAAATAAAAAGACCATATATTTGTTTTCTTAAATATAATCACTTACAACAATGAACTAAAAAAAAGCTAAATATTAAAATTTGTTTAAGTTTGTAGTGCTCTGATTTTGAGGTTTATGAGTTTGAATTTTCCATCAATAAATAAAATTAAAAAATAGTGATCTAGTACAATATCTTTTTAATGAATGTAACAAACTTCAAACTATATCAAAAAATAAACAAATTTAAAAAATGAATGAACAAATTAGGGTTTATGGATTGAGAGTATAATCACTCGCAAACCCAACCAGGCAGAATCCGATGAGAACTCAAATCAAGATTAACAGAGCATCGAATCTCCGACGAAATCCTCTTCCTGAAAACATGAATCAATCTCACTCTGCCTCTCAGTTTCACAAACCCACTCAGATTCAAAATCCCCAAATTCATCGAATCCGCGCTAACATTCCTCGCAAATCCCTCCACCGTAACACTCACCGCCTTCGTCCCCTTCGCCTCCGCCCTACCGCCGCCGGTGACTCTCTCGCCGATGACGGCGCCGCCGTACAGGAAGCCGACGGATCCGCCGTCGAAGTTGAAAGGGCCGAAGTTGGAGTTGTCGACGGAAAACTGAGCGGCGAGGGTGAGATTGAGAGAGGAGGAGTTGTTGCCGAGGGAGAATCTGGCGACGGAGAGGGCGGAGAGGTGGATGGTGGGGGAAGTGACGCGGAGGACGATGAGAGCGAAGACGAGGACGGCGACGGCGAGGAGGACGAGGACGGCGAAGACGTAGATGAAGCATTTGTTAGAGCGTTCCTTCCGGAGAGCGTGGAAGGTTTTGAGGTTCTTCTGCTGTTCTTCGTCGGATTTTTGGTGAGCTTGGAAGTGTGCTAAGGGGAAGGTCTGGGCGTCTTCCGCCATTGTTGCAGAGAACAGAGCTCGAAGATGAAGATGAAGATGAAGAAAGAGAGAAAATGGGGGTTTATATAGGGGAGAGTGGAAGTGCGGTTAGTGTGATTGAATTTTAAGAGTGGAATTCGTGTGAATGGGAGGAGTCAGTTTTGGAATGCGCTGGCCTACAGGGGTATTCTTGGGATTTCCTCAAACATTTTTCGTCTTTAAGGATCAAAATAATACAAACAAATTTTTCTACTACTTTTACTTTTTTTTTCCTTTTTTTTTTCTCGGATTTTTTAATTTCATGTTTTTGTTGGATTTAAATACCACAAACCGTCTAAATATTTGTATATGTATCCTAATACAAGCTACAATATTATCAATAAACAATCCACATTCTATAAGGAAAATAATTTTCATTGTCAATTGGTTAATTTAATTTGGATGTACTCTCAATTATTATGGATTGATTTAATAAGATTTAAAGAATTAAAAAGTTCATGAATTTAATTTAGAATGATAAATAATTTTCTAAAGATTGGTGGTGTTATTTAATAGCCATATTTTTAAACGACCAAGAAAACATTTTCACCGCCACCAAAAGAGTGAGTGACGCAGTAATTTCATTGTTTGGTTGTAAACCAGTTCAATAACAGCGCTACGGGTTCGAGCTCTGGAGGAGTCAGTATTGTAATTCTCCTCCCCCCATTTCTACCTAAAAAAAAAAAAAAAAAAAAAAAAAAAAAAAAACATCTTCACCTAAACTTGTTCTAATTCATTATGCATATCAAAATCTATCAAAATCACGGTGGTTCATAGAATTGTCTACACAATTAAATGTTCTTAAATACCATGTCTTAAAAAAAATTATTTAAAAAAAAAAAAAAAAAAAACAAATATATAAGAACTCTTGATAACATTTCTATTTCTTATTTTTCAATTTTCTTTTTTCTTTTTTAAAAATAAGTATGTTTGATAAGTATTCTTGTTTCTTATTTTTAAAATTTCTTGGTCGGAGATTCCACCGTCGATGGTAATATAGTGGCGGTGGAACCAAGCAACGAAAATCGGCAAACGCCAAGCCACCATGTCAAGGGGCCATGTCACGAACCAGGTGTCAAGCCACTTGGGCTGATAGAATTTGACTAGAGGACAAGGCCCTTTGACCTGGCTTTTTACAATGGGACTTTTCGGAAGAAAAAGGCACTGAAAGGAACCCAAAGGAAACACAAATATGGGAAGGAAAATTCCGGTAACACGGTTTCAATTTGACACCTTTATTACTAAAATTCACCATATATTATTTCTTGTTGTGGTAGTTTTTTTTTTCTTTCTTTTCTCCCTGATTGAATTTTAAACACGCACACGTTTCGTTATTATAATGGGAAGGTTCTGGTCTAAAATAGTATCACAATCCCACATAGAAAATAGATTAAAATACTATTATTGTCTCTTGAATTTTAAACACGCACACAAATTCTATTTTACCTTGATTTAAAAAATTAAAAAAAAAATCTTTGTAATCTTTAATTAATAATTTAAAGGTATAAATTTAGTAAAAAGTTTAACATTAGTTCATACCTTTTGAGATAATTTGCATCTGATTTTGCTAAAGAAATATTTTAATAGACTTTTATATAAAATGTCAAATAATTCAAAGATTTATTAGACATAAAATTAAACAATTCGGAACATATTAAACCCATCATAAATTTAGCATTAAAAAAATAGATATAAACAAAAAAAAGTTAAGATTTTTTTTAAATAGAGACTAGAGAGAGGGGAATTAGGTGGTTTACACTCGGTTCTTTCTTTTTAATATAAGATTTTTTAAGTTTAATATTAGGTTTTTAAAACAAAAAAAAAAAAAAAAAAAAAAAAAAAAAAAAAACTTTTTGACTCACTCTGAACTACTTTGAATTGTGACGTATTATTGGACTAAAAATATTACTATAGCTTCTGCCTTTTCTAATATACAATATATTAATGTCGAGGAAATCTCATTTTTCTTATTCTTGCTGCCAGTCAATTTCAAACTTCAATTTCCCAAGAACTCCAAAATTGAATATGTGGTACAACCAAAAAAACTTGGAACATTTATATTTAGTTACAAGTATTTGTTTGTTTGTAGGATAAAACAGTTTTGTTGGTATTGTTTCTTTTGGTTTTTTTTTATTTTTTATATTCATATCTGTTCAAGTCAATTTGCATACATTTATTCGAAAAATTAATTCTTAAGTAGGTAGTCACCATAAATTGAATCAATCACCTTAAACACTCTAAGACCCTCTGAATCATGATGATGATTGTTTCTCTTGGTTGTTTAGTTGAACTTGGATACTTCATTGCAAAGTTTGATTGTTTTATAATTTCTTTAGTTGACCCTTGTGCCCGGTGACACACAAGTGGTTGAAGGTTTGGGCTTTGAAGATATATTTTCCTCAAAATCTCAAATTCGAAATTCACATGTGACATTAATTTATAGACACCTTCCGTGTCTCCATTCCTTCGATATTTCTCAATATCAGGCTTAGAGACGGATCTAGTAACCTTAGGTATAGTGGAGCAAAGTTCCAGTTTCCCAATTTTTTTTTAAAAAAAAAATCTTTAGTTGACCGAGAGCAATTTTTGGAGGTTTGTAACTGGGGTGAAAAACATCCAAACATCTCATAATTTCTATAGTATTGTGCAGGTGCACCATAAGTTATCTACAACAAATTTCCTATACAAAATATATACTGGGATTTACATTTACAAGCCTGTTTTTAATACGAATAAATGAATCAAAGCTGAAACTCTGCACCAGCAATGACAATCTAGAAGGGTTCCTAAAGGCTATGAACTCAGTTTAGGAAAGAAACAAAACAAAATGAGGAAAAAAAAAAAAGCTTAGCAGATACGAAATTTCTACTCCCACCACAAACTAATACAGTAGCATTCTATTATAGCTTAGCTTTAGCTTTCTCGGTTTCAAAATTGTCTGCTATCGCCCACCACTACCCAATCACTTTCCAATTAGGTCATCATTAACCAACCAGTTTATTGCAGCCCCATTACCTCCCATCACTTTCTTAGACAAGTCACAACACTGGCAAGGATAAGCTCCAACTAAGTTTCAACGTTTCTTCGACCGCAAACAAAGTTGTCTCACATTTGTTAGACGAGGGGAAAATCATGAGTTTATAAGTGATGACAACCATATCCATTGATATGAGACCTTTTGGATGAAACAAAAAAACAAAGTCATGAGGGTGTATGGCCAAAGTGGACAATATCATACTAATATGGAGATTCGGGTAAGGTTGTCATCTTTATCAGAAATTTCATGGTAGTGCTATACTACTAAGTTGGAAAGAGGAATTGGCTATGAGGGGTTTGAAGAAGATAAAATCTTGTTTAGTACGAGGGATTATGAGTGTTTGTGACAAAAAAATCCTCGTTTGGATTGAAGGGTTATGAATGATTGAACTAGGAATTACATTGTACCTGAACGGTTTATGGAGGTTTTTATAGGGTTTTTCAGAACTGCTTCATCCAAAGTGGAGTTGGACAACCCCTAAACAAACCTTTTCAAAGCCCTCTATCCAAACACACCCAGTTTAGGCTACAAAGTCTTGTTATTTTGTACAAGTTTTTTTTTGTTTCCTTTCCTATCTAAAACTGTACACGACAACTTTTCTAACAAATGGCAAGAGGCCTTCCAGGTACCGAATAAATATACGGGGAGAAGTTAAGAGTTGAGAATATGTGGGGTAAAAGAGTTGGTTTTTGTACCGTAAGGCGTAAACTGTATTCTCAGAAGTGTTCCTTGTGAAAATCAAACTTAGTTGGGCCCTTTTGATTGAATTCATAGCAGAGATTACTAAGTTCTTTAGCAAGGATTGGTGCTCCACAGTAGAATACACCTGATTCCAAACAATGTCAAAAAGAGAAGAGTTAGATTAGTAAAATTCAGTTGTTTATCCTACTGTTACACTTTGAAGCGTACTCACCTATTTTAGCATTACAATGCTTGGAACAAATTCTGGAGAAAACTTTCTTCCAATTGGGCCTTGCAAAATGAGTTCTGACCTGATTCATGGAAAAGTAAAAGGACCTTTCAGAAGGTGGAACGTTAGCTACTATCATTTAGAAAATTGATTTTCAACCTTGACACAGACTGACCTAGTGATCAAAGAGAGTCTTGAAATCTAAGAAATTATGGGTTCAATTTATGAATTAATTTCCTATACGTTCCTAGAAGAAAAGTCGTGGTGTACGTAAGCTGCCTCGAACATTCTGGGATATATATAAATGAATCTCCAACAAGAGTTCTTTGATTTATTTGAACTTCACAAGAAACTTGTACCAGAAAGTAGATCACAAAATTGATTAGGTTGTTAAAATTTACCCTGGTGCCAGAAACAATATCCATTCCGTTCTTTGCGTGGTTTAGTGCTTGAACCATCGTGATGAGGGCTGATCTAGCATCTCCCTCCTCGTACACACTGGTCAGGTAGTTGTGCATCTCAATGACACCCTGAGTTTCAAGTCACGAAGTTAAAAAAAAAAAACAAATCCATGTAGACATGATAGTCCAATTGAAGTTCTATATTACCCTTAGATCCATCTCAGCTACTTCATTCATGACCCCTTTGAACCAGTCAAACGAGCCCTGCTCCCTAGTTACCCAGTAAAAGTAGGCATTAGTCGTCTTCACCATCTTCTTTTGCTTGGGAGAAACTCTTCGAGTGCTGGAAGAGTCCGTGCTTCCAAAACTGAGATCTGATTCTTTATCGCCATCTGCAATTGCATCCTGAGGAAGGAAAAGCTAATTATCATATGAATGATAAGTTTAAAGGGGAAAGAAGAAAAAAAATTGACAAGAAAAAGTTTATGCACAAAAATCTAAATCAAAGATTTTGCTAGTTGAATAGGGGGCATGTATTTGTTGAAAAATCAGGATCAAGTAATGCATGCAGGTACTTACTGCCAGCTCCTCCATCATGACAATGTTGTTGAGCAAATCCTTTAAGATGCTAATGAAAGGTGTTGCTCCGATACCAAGACCAACAAGTAATAGAACATCATAATTTCTATAGTCTTGTGCAGGTGCACCATAAGGTCCATCTATTAATAGCTTCGGCAAACTGCAATGCATATGTGGAAATAGATTCATTAAGAGTATTCCAGAGTGATAGGGCCAGTATTCGGACTATGAAGAGATTTTAAGGTGTACTACCATTTCTTGGTCGTTTCATCAGCCCTGAGCAACCCACTCTTCCCAGCCACAGGTGGCTCACAGGCTTCAGCAAATACCCTCTTTAACTCTTGTGTCCAATCACCCAGTTGTCGTATGTGAACACTCAGATAGTCATCTCCTGGAGCAGAAGTAATCGAAAATGGATGCCTACATACAAAGATGATAAGCCACATAGCAAATTACGTCTAATAAAGTATAAAACCCAACGCACGAAAAAAAAAAAAAAAAAATTGACTTCCCAAAGTGCGACAAGTTTTAGTTAAGATCCTTAAAAAACTTGTGAAGACGAACTAGACCAGAACATTATGAAAATAAGTAATAAATTGGATAGGACAATGTGGTTGAAAACTGCATACAATCCATGAGTGTCAAAACTTATAGCAGCATAAAATTGAGTAGCAAATAAGCTCATTTATTTAAAATACAAAGGAGGGAAATGCACAAAAAACAATGGAAATGCAAACATAAAATTAGCTGCAATTTTCTGTACAGAGTTGATATTTCACAAGAGTTGTAATGGTATTTACCATTCAAATGGAGAAACAGCAGGACATTGGACAAACATGTACTGTCCACTCTTATATCGGAACTGAGAAGGTTTAGACATTTGTAAGGCAAGAACATTCCCCGGGTAAATAGCCACCTGGAAAATCAGAAACCAGGAACGATTGGAAGGCAAGATTTTTTTAAAAAACTAGTTTTGACTAGTTTGACATGATTTAAGAGTGAGAGACTATGTGCCAATGTCAGTAAGATTCTAACTGCGAATGTGCATTAGAAGAAACCTTGAAGAGTCGAACACTGTAGAAGCCTGAGCGGAAGAATCTAAGGGTCCTTTCCCCAGCATATAGTAAAACTGGAACAGCAAGATACATCCAAGTCTGCATGCAAAAAGCATTACCTCAGCATACATTTCTAATTGCCTAATTGGTGCAAAATAAATTCCCTATTCAAGCCAAATAGACAAGTAATAGAAGAAACATATCATCACACTTACTGTCTTACGGTACCATCGCTGCTCAAGATAGAGGAATATGCCATGGAGGACGAGTAAGACGTAAACAATGACAAACAGGTGGTGTGAATACCAGAAAGCATTGTAACCAGTCAGCCTGTCAAACGGCTTGGGCAGCTTAATCAGGCTCCTCCTAAACCATCTAGTAGCTAGAGTGAATGCTACTGCCATGAAGATGACCATTAGTATACCAGTCACGCCTTCCCATCCCTTAACCAAATCTAAGTAGGTAGGCTTTTGTGGTCCGAAGTAATCCTTCACGTAATTATAGGTTGCATCAGATGACTGAACGAGTCTTGGAAAATCACAGGCAAGGTGGTTTCCTACATGGAGAATGACACCAACTACAATGGCTGCTGCAATCGTCTGCATGGCACGAAATAGAATTTAGAATTGTCAAATACTGGAAATTCCATATTTCATGAACTCAGGCTTCTTAGACATACTAAATTCAGAACATCCAAAAGTTACCTTTGTCATCTTTACATTTTACATTTTAAAAAACTTTGAAGTTGCATTTGAAAACTAGCAAAAAGCTTTCACCATATGGTGATTGATAACGAAATCACATTATCCTATATTCATGTTATGTAATAGTTGGATAAACAAGTCGATGAAGTCAGTTGAAGCTAGTTGAAGAGACCTAGATGGTACCACTTCTGGACACAAATCCAGAAACAGCAAATTAATGGGATATATGGATTTAATTGTAAGTATGCTGGGGGTTTAGAAAAAATATCTCTTACTGAGGGTATATACATACATTTCCTCCAATTGGTTGTAGTCGTAGCTTTATCAACAACCATAAAACTAGTCTGGTCCCAATTATGTGAAGTTGTTAAGGTTTGGGGAAAACCTTGCAAAGTCAAAGTTTTAGGTATGGTCACAATCAGAATTAATGGGATTCAAACAGAATTCTATCCCCTAGCCTTTGAATGATAACCTATGGGCAATTCCACTTGTCTGGAAACCAATAACATGAAGAGATAACAAATGGAACACGTTTGCATAAAGCCAAATATTGTAGGGAGGTAATTGTAAAGGGATGTTTAAGGAGGTTAAATCGCCAATCAACCAAAACACCTAAGTTTATGAATTTGAATAAATTTGATTATATCAACCAACATTCTCCCTCACTTGTAGGCTTGAAAATTTGAAAACGTCCGATAAATGAAAATCAATATAAGATGAGAATGAAATGACTTGACAGATATTTGAATATGAGACCTCATGCGCTCTTATAGCATACAATGTCCAATGATGTTAATTCACCGTTCAAACCAAAATAAAAATTAAACTTAAGGGTTTTGAAAAAAATTAACATGGGGACAGCGAACACTAAAAAGGTCAACATCAAAGAAGGCTGCTGAGAGTTTCAAAAAAAAAAAAAAAAAATCGAGGCTGTTGATGTTGTCTGAGCTAGTCCAATTTGTAAAGTTTAAATTGACCAGAAGTTTAAAGGAACTAGATTAGTGCAAAAAGTTCGAACTAAAAAAGATTTATATCATATCATATTTAAAACCAAATCAGTAACTTTTTCACCTAGGCGTCAAGTCACATTCTTGAGATTATGTTAAACATTATTCTATAAAAATGCTTAAAAAACGGAAATAATTCGTCCCTTTGGAGACATCGATAAAATTGGAACGATTCTGAAATAACTCTTATTGGCAAACGACAAAGTTTCCTGTCAATATAGGCGTTTACTATTCATACGGACACTGACACAGCTAAGTAGGCACCAACTAGTCATCTTTATCATTCATTAGGTAAATTAAACAATAAAGCCAATCGATTGCTTCGAAATTAAGAGGCGAGGGATCTGGTAAGTGGGGTACCTTATGAAAATTGATATTGTCGTCAAATGGGACAAAATACCCCAGCCTGGTCGACCTTATCCAAGTGATGGTATTTCTACATACGGGCAGCAAAATGATAGCCATGTTGAACTTCAGGGTCTCCGCCGAACCCTTAGCCGTAAGGAGACAGTAGCCCATGACCTCGTACGCTCCCTTGTGCTTGTACTGGAAGAACTTCCACGCGAAAAGCCCAGCCATGATCGTGACCCATAAACTCAACACCCATATTCTCCTCCAGTTCTCCTGCAAATAGTATAGCAGTTTTGTACTTAGCCTTGTTATGGGGCCTTTTTTCCTTAGCCCCTGTATGTTCTGGCTCAGTGCTTGGCTGGTATAGCTCAGAGCTTGACTGTAGTTCAGATACGTGTCCTTTTGTAGCAAAAGGGTTTCCAATTGCCACAGCTGCATCATCGTGATCATCACAAAAATTGTTAAATCAAAATCATGTAATAAACTAATGAAGAGATATTTGAGGTTATGATTGTCTGTCAACTGCAAGGACAGAAAAAATGATGCAACATGAACTAGCAAGTAACCCACGTGCTTGGTAGGTAGCCGTAATCATATGTTTGAAAGTGGCAAAACAGTTGTGCTTTTGCCCTCTAAAGGGTAATCGCGTCCATCCCTAAGCTAGGCATCAAGAGATATCGAAGGAATTGAAACATGAGATGTGTCTACAAATTAATATTGCAGATGAGTATCGAACCTGGACCTTGAGGAGAGCACACCTTCAAAGTCCAAGTTTTCAACCAACTACGTCACTCCTTGAGGATACTAATTTTGCAATATTATGAAGACGCGGTTCTTCAATTAGTCAACGGTTATTAACCGGTCAATCTTGTGATGATGATGACCAACAAAAATCCATCTTACATCACAAAACAGTTGTGCTTTTGCTCTATAAATCAAAGGTAACCACGCTCATCTTTAGGCCAGGCATAAAGAGACATCGAAGAAATGAAGACACGGGAGGTACCTACAAATTAATGTTACAGATGAGTCTCGAACTTGAGATCTTAAGGGGAGCACACTTTCAAAACCCAAGTCTTCAACCAACTATCCTACCCCTTGAGAATACTAATTTTGCAATATTATGAAGACGCGATTCTTCCGTTAGTCAACAGTTATTAACCAGTCAATCCCGTGATGATGATGACCAACAAAAATCCATCTTACATCACAAAATAAAAATAGTGAGTTAAATTTTAAATGTATAAAAGGGATTTATGCAACCAACTCCAAGTTAATAGAACAACCGAACTATATGTCAATAATTTCTGTTATAGGCTGCTAAAGGGTGATAATCAGCTTGACTAAAGAGATATAAAGAACCAAACTGTTCAACTACCAAAAATACTCGCAGCCACAAGATAAGCAAATTTATCATAAACCAGAGAGTGGGATTTGATAGATCGACTATTCATTTTTTGTTCATTGATTTTGAGATAGAATTTCAAATTATTTAAAAAATTTGTTATGTATATCAATTTTATGGTCTTCTATTCGAATTATAGCACATTTTTATAAAAAATTCGTTTATACCAAAATTCTGAGTGATTGAACTCAATCGAACTCAATCACTCAGAATTTTGGTATATGTGCAATTATTTTTAATTTTGTGATGTAGATGTAATTTTTTAGCCCATTTTCGTTATACATGAAAAATTCCTTATTATTTAATATATTTTAACCAAAAAAGTAGTGGGGTTCTTATGGTATATGCTCAATCCATTTAAAACAAATGAGATATTTGCTGTCTGATCGGCTCAAGAGTAGCGGGGACTTGGGGCAGTGGATTTAGTGAAACAGTTGAAGTAAAAATTATTTCAGTTATTGTGTATTTATTCTTATTATTCGTCGCACTTATTTGTTGTTTTTAGAGGCATTGGAATATTATTCTCAATTTTTTTTAACAACCAATTTAAAAAGTTCCTATCCAAACCACGTCTTGTGTATTGAAAACAATAAAACTCGGTATGAATAAGTCAACGATTGTTGTTTTATGCATATTAAAGGGGCGATGGGGAATATTTCTTAAAATAATTTTTTTAAAATAAGATACTCCATCTGCAAATATTTTCTAGTTCTAGAATATGAATAACATATACTAGATACTTGTAAATACACCCATGTTAAAAATTTAGAAAAAAATTTATGAGTAGCAAAAAAATGAATAAAATTTAGGGAATTTACATTGTATAGCAAATTTTTAAAAATATTGTAAATATAGCAACTTTTCTTTTATAGACTCTATCAAACACTATTGATGGAGTCTATCCGACACTATTAATGGAGTTTATCAGACGCTATTGATAGAGTCTATCAGATGCTATTGATAGAGTCTATTGATGGAGTCTATCAGATATTATTGATGGAGTTTATAAATCTAATTTTGTTATATTTGCAAATATTTTCAAAAAGTTGCTATTTATGCAATTTTTTTGCCTTATATACATACAAATTCCCCTAAAATTTATAGAAATTTTGAATCAAGTAAAATTGATAAATTTTAATCAACTTAAATATTTTATATTTTGTTATGTAGTTGTATGAGCTACGAAGAGAAGGATAAACAAAAACAAAACAAAATGAATATTTCGTAAGCTTACCAAATGGATTTAGATCTTATGAGGCTTTTGTATGTGCAGGTAACTTTTTTTTTGAAAGAGAAACAAACATTTTTCATTGATGAAATGAAATAAAGAAAATTTAAAAAGAAAAAACTGTCACTCAAAAATTCAAAATAAACTTGCCAGTTATAAAAGCAACTCTTATTTCAAAAATTCAAAATAAACTTGCCATTTATAAAAGCAACTCTTTTTTCATCGATTAAAATACATATTTTCTTTTTAGAGATGGGAGGTTTAAATTTCATCTACACATGTTTTGTACTAAAATTGAACTCTGGTTCGCTCATTTATCAAATTGCAGAAATAACTTAAATAATTTTCAATAATTTCACTTAATTAAAACTATTTTTAGTAACTTGTATAAAGCAGTTAACAGGTCAAATCATCAATACAACCATTAATTTGATTATTGATACAATTCCTGGCAGAAAATATAGTTTATTAAGTAGTATTTTTTGTCTTAAAAAAACTATTAGTTTTAAATTCTCGCCTGAGATTTAGTAAGATACTTGCTTCCATAAATTATTATAATAATTCAATATTTTATCAAGTAAAACTGATCAATTGTTGAACCACTGATCCATTTTAATTAAATTTGTAAAAATAAATTATAATCTATTGAAATTTCTGTTATAAAGCTAAGATACCGTCAAACATAATAAATACTAGACATGCCACAAGTAAAACTCATGTGGCATTCTAAACATTAACATTTCAAGCCAACAACTATAATGGCTTGAAACTTTTTGGGATAGTCAAAAGTATTACAAGACTTTTTTATTTTCTTTTTTATTTTTATTTTTAAAGTTACAATACAACTTTAATGAGAAAACTATTTGACAAAAACAATATTCCTAAATAATTTCCGGACAAGAACAAAGACTTGTCTATATGCGAAGATAATTTCAAATAAATCATTAATTTGAATCTCATCACCCTGGTAGATATTTACAAACGTGTGAAAATTTAAATTTTATACATTTACTAATTTTTTTAGAAGAAACTAATATTTCTATAACATTGTATAGGTTAAATAATTCAATCCTTCAACTTTTGAGTAGGTTCATGAAAGTTTAATGTTTTATTATATCCAAATTTCTATGTCATGCCTGATAAGTTTGTTGATTTTAAAAAATATAGAATATGTCAACAATTTATTAAACATAAAATTGAAAATTCAAATATCTGTTGACATTTTTAAAGCTTAAAGTCCTGTTAAAACACCACTAAACTTAGTTTACAATAGAAAATCCAAACAGAGATCTAAATCAGTTCAATCATTTTGTGCATCTCATCATAATTTCTAATAATTTGCCATGTAAATTTAAAAAAAAAAAAAAATATAGCTCCGCTGAAAAAATGTAGGAGAAGAGAACCAACCTCAATATAGCCAAGCCTTTCAGGGTCCAACTCCTCCATGATGAGGGCCGCATATTCCTCTGCCTGTTCCTTTAACCTCGATAGCTTGTTTGCAGAAGCACTCAGCATAATAATCTAAAAGAAATAAATTAATTTGGATACTGTCATTTTCGGGCAGAAAAATACCTAGCAAGAAAACTTAAACTAATTAGGTATAACATTGTTACAAACCTTTGGCATATTGTGACCAAAAAGCCCCCCACCAACCACACTTAGAAAATTGGAAGTTCTAGTTAGTACAGCCATTTTAAATAATTTTTTATAAAAAAATAACATTTTAAATACATTTCTATTTTATTTTCAAATTTATTTGTAAATAGGATGTGTTGACTGAAAATTTTAAAATCTCTTATGAATAGGGATGATTAATAATAAATTAGATACATATGCACATTAAAATAACTCTATATATAAGTTAATTGAAATAAAATATTTTCACTTTCAATTAAGGGGTTAGATGTTGGAATACTCCAAGCTACATATTGTCAACATATATGAATACACTTTAAAATAGATATTAGATTTACTAATAAACAGGAAACGTAGGAATTGAAATATGCATTCAACAAGAACAATACATCATTATAGTATTGCAATTTGGAGTGGTTCATTTTGGAAATTTCTGTTGAGATTACCAAATCCCTCCAACAGTTGATACTTTTAAAATGAAAATGATACCATGTTGGCCAAGCCAAAAGAATTAAGCTAATGCAAGGAAATATGAAAGAGTGAGGACCAGTTTTCTTTTCCTTCTGGGGAAAGCATATAGGTTGAAAAAGTAATGAGACTTTTAAGTATTTATAAGATCAGTGAACTACTTCTCACGATGTCTACACTTTAATAGGCAATTTCTCTATTTATTTTTAAAAATAAAAAATGTTTTTTTCTTTTTTAGTAATTGTTATCATCATGGGATCTTGACGTGGAGTAAGCTGTAAGCCAATTCGTCTAAGTAGGTTAAGTTATTAATATTAATTTAATCCCATCATGGTTTTTTTTTAGAGTATAATCCCATCATGTTAATTGAGCCAATCCCATGCAAAATTTATACGCATAAAATCGTTTCATCCCATTAAATCAAATTATTTATTTTAAAAAATATCAAATTATTAAAATATATTTTTTAGTATATTTGAGAGATGGGACAACAAACCTTATATAGAGGATATCACTACTTACAAATAATTGAAAATCAAATATCAATTTTCGAGATAAATATATGACTATTAAAATCATTTTTAGTATACTAAGAATGAGAGAAATTTAAATCACAAATATTATGATTATAAATATATTCAACATATGAATTTAACTATGCTCACTTAAAAATCAAATTATTAAAGTCTAAATCTTATTTTTCCAAATGAACTTTTAAACCTATTTATTTAATCTCTAAATTTGTAATGCTATTTTTTAATAAATAAATAAAAATGATCCATTTAGCCAAAAATATAATTCTACTATCATCTTGTACAACCTAATAACTATGAGGTTACAAGTTCGAATTCACTTACCCAAGTATAAAAAAAAAACATGATTATTACATATGTTCCCTACGTTCTATTACGGCTAAATGTAAAAGTTAAAAATAAATAAAAAACAATTGAACCCAGATTGGAATTAGTTATTTCAGCTAAATTTAAATAATTACAAAACTTAACTATAAACTAGAAGTAGGTAAGAATTAATTTTAATATTCATGAAAAAAAAAAGAAAGAGAGAAAAAAATAGTGCTGAATATTTGAAAAACAGAACCAATTTCAAAATATCGGAAAGAAAAATAATATGGGAAATTGTAGGTGATATAGGCAAATTTAAAAATGTTTACATCCAATATAAATAATACCATCATACTGGTATTACTCGTATATTTGATCTTCAAGTTCAAAAAAAAAAAAAAAACGGAGTTAAATAAAAATTAAACTAACCTCTTTCACTTCTTCTTCGTTAATTCGACCGTCTTCATTTTTGTCGACCCTGTTGAAAAATTGACATCAGTAAATACGATTATTGAAAAACTGGCAACTGTGAAAAAGTCTGTTTCCATTTGTTGGTGTTGTTTCTGATTCTTGCTTTTCCGGCTACAGAAATATAATTATGGTAAACTTAAAATAGAAGAAAAGGATAATAATGATTTACATGTCGAAGAAGATCTGTAGTCGAGAATCGAAACTCTGATCGGTGATTTGCGACCAGAATTCGAAGAGTTCGTCTCTGCTGATTTTTTCAACCTTCAATCTTCGTCTCCGACTCAAAGCATCGAACAGCTCCAGTGCAAACTCCTTCGAATCTTTCATTCCTAGCAAATGAAAACGAAATTATGAAATCGATGACCTAAGATTTACCAGAGCGAAGAAAAATCTGAAGATTAGGTCATAGACGAACCAATACATTGTGCGAAATCGGCGCGGCAGAGATATCCATCCTTAGCGAGCTTATCGAAGTTGTTCTGGATTTCGCTCCAGGCATCGACGCCATTCGTTTTACTGCTGATGAATTTCAGGCCGCGAAGCGCTTTGTGAGCGCCGGAGCGAGTGCGATCAAGCTCGGCTTGTCGCTTCCGCAGAGCTCGAGCGGCCAAGGCCGAGTCGAATCCGTTTCCGGCACCGGAAGAATGTCCATGGCTCCAGGAAAACCGCTTCAACTCCTGCGAGAACTGCCTCGCTTTAGCAACCGCTTCCGCCTTCAATTCCTGCGAAAAGTGACGCAACAGATTGGACGAGCTCCGCTTAATCGTCGGCGATCTCGACATCGGAGCAGACTTCGGAGTTTCAGATCCAAGAGAGACAGAGCAATCGACGTTAATCGCCGTAGCCGGCTCAACGCTGCGTAGAATAATCCTATCATCGTCCTGTAAATCAAGAGTCACCTCAACGAACTCCTCGGCCGCAGTGGACTCCGTTCCCGGAGACGATCCGGCGCTGATCCTCGCATTTGCAGGAACCGTATCCGACGTCCACCGCCGGTCGTGTTTCGGAGCCCCCTTCATCGATCTACAAACCAAAATGCAACAACAGAAACAATCCTTGGAAGGAATGAAGAACGCAAAGACAGTTCAGAACAGGGTCGGAATCTGGCAGCTAGTAAGCGATTTGAGTCGGAGCATATTGGTATGTTGCTGCGGTGGACGTTGATTTTGGTAGTGAGAATGCGAGGTTGGAGAAGAAGAAGGAAACGGTGCCGATTGGAGTCGGAGGATTTTGGTTTGGGTGTGTGGTGATGGTGGTGGTTGTGGCTTTGGGATTTGGGAGCTTTATTTGTGGCAGAACGCGGTAAAGAATTTTGGGGGTTCAAAAAGCCGAAGTGGTGGAGCCGGGGAAAGAGAATGGAAAAAAAAATATATATATATATATATTTGTGAGTTTTGGTGTAGGGAGAAATAACGATGTGGGAGTGGGACCGTCTTCTTTCATCTTTGGTGTAGGAGGTACACATACCACTTATTTATTAAAAAAAAAAACATTTTGATTCTTTTTTTTTCTTTTCTTTTTTGAAAAGCAAACATTTTGATTCTTAACTTTCAGCTTAGGTCTATTTTTTACTCTCGAAATTTCAAATTTTTAATTTTAGTTTTTAAATTTTGAGATTTATTCTGTTTTCTGTTTTAGTTTTTAAATTTTCAAATATCTAATTTTAATTTTAAAAAATGATAATAAAAATAAAAAATTATTTTAAAAATTTATCATCTTTGTAAATTTTTAGAAGTTATAAAATTAAAATAAAATAATTTTTATTAGACTTTTAAAAGTTTACGGACTATAGTGACTATTTAACTTTAAAATAAATAAATAACATTCAACCATTTGTGGTAAATACTAAATAATGAAAATATTCTCACAATAAAATATATAATTTACATTTCAAAACTATTTATTTTTACAATTCACTATTCAACAATAATCCATATTCATTATAAAAGTGTTTATAATCTCCATCATCAACATGTACTAGAAGAAAATTAATTCATATTCAAATTTTAATTACCATGTCAAAATAATTTATGAGGTTTAAACCCTAAACCCTAAACCCTAAAGCTCTTTCGTCGAGTGCGCAATCATGACAGGACTCGAGGAAGAAGCCCCGGCTAACTCCGTGCCAGCAGCCGCGGTAAGACGGGGGGGCAAGTGTTCTTCGGAATGACTGGGCGTAAAGGGCACGTAGGCGGTGAATCGGGTTGAAAGTTCAAGTCGCCAAAAACTGGTGGAATGCTCTCGAAACCCATTCACTTGAGTGAGACAGAGGAGAGTGGAATTTCGTGTGTAGGGGTGAAATCCGGAGTACTCATCCAATCTTATTTTGGGTCGACGGCGGAGATTGTTTGTATTCAGGTCAACTGGTAAATGTATTTGTTTTTCTAGGGGCACCCTTTTTCCATTTCTTTTTTATTCTTTTTCTTGTTTTCTTTCTTTTACACGCTTTTTAAATGGGCTCAGTTAAGTTATAAAAAAATGTTAAAATATCTTCTCTCTTTTTCTTTTCTTTCTTGAATATATAACCTCATTTTTTAGTTAACTTAAAAGAACCTTTTATTTTGTTTTCTATTCCATTTCAATGGACGTCATTGTTATAAAAACTTATAATTAATCTTTAAGATAGTTATTTATTTTTCCAGAAAATAACTACCCTCTATAACTTTTTATTCTAACTTCTTATTTTTAAATTACTATGATTATTAAATTAATTTACAGTACAAATAATTTTAAATGTATTTTAAGAATTAATTTTAAATTTTATTGAAAATATAGAGGACAGAGAATGAAAGAAATGATTTGTTTAGTTTATTATTAATTTTCATCCTATGAAAGTTAATTATTCTCCGTAATAATTAATAGACTATGAATTTTTAGAGTAATATTAATTTTCTCTCTTTTTTTTTACTAAATTTGTAGGATAATACGGTTAATCCATAAAATGAGACGGAGAAAAAACTATAATTTACCTGGCAAAGATAAATGAACATTCATTCTAAAAAAAAAAAAAAAAAAAGGATAATTGGAGCTCATTAAAGAAAATCTTAAAGGCAAACTAAAAGCCAAAATTACAATTTGGCTTGGCTGTTTAAAAAAAAATCACGTAATTAATTTTTAGATCGTATATATATGTCAATTTCCATAACGATCACATAGCTTTGGCAACAATGGCAACCCTAGCAATAATTAAAACCTTCAGCTTACAACAATGTAATAAAAATAAAAATAAAAAATAAAAAATGATAATAGCTTAGAGAAATTATTGCTATAAAACTAACAAAGCAAAAACTAGTATAAAAACTAAAAACTAACGTTAACCATGTGATAACTATTTTAAAATTAGAATATGTAGTAACAACATAAATTATGTTTGAAGAATATTTATTATATTGATATGCAAATTTTACCTTAATATTTTAATTACCTAAACCGATTATTTTTAATTAAAATATTTCATTTTAATTAAAGCGTGACATTTTGATAATTTTAAAAAGACTTTGCTATAAATCAATTTTTGTTAATATATATATGTGGCTAAGTTCAAGAATTTTCATAATTAAGTTTGAAAAAATGAATAACATGGTTTTGAGTTTTTTTTGTTTTGTTTTTTTTATGTACTAATTTCAACCCTTTTCAAATTTAAAAGGATTAACGTTGATCATATTAAAAATTAAAATCATTTAAACAAAAAATAAAAATAAAAATTGATTCATCGCGACAAGTTTTTCCTCGCACACAATTCGTAGTCTAAGGAAATAGATTATAGGGCCACTATTTTTGTTTCTCTACTAAATAGTTCTATTATTACCAAAATTATAATTTGTATAAACAATAATTTATCATTTGTATGGTCGAAACTTGAAACACAATATATGGAGCAATTTAGGCTGAAGAATCAATTATAGATGTCTCTTAGTATAATTGCTAGCTGTTAAACATAGGTCCTTTTTTAATTTTTAAAAAGGCTTTTATAGATTATTTTGAAGTTTTGAGCCGTAAGTCTACCAATAATACTAGATAAACTAATTCTTGGAAAATATGACTGAACAGACCTCAAGACTTGATCTAATGCATCAATAATTTTCAACCTAATTCATGGAAAATTGGAAATTTTGATTTTTAGTCATACTAATTGAACATTGGAAGTGTGTTATTGACTTCTTTGATTTCTTTGCCACTCCTTTTCGTAGTTCAATTTATTTGCACATTTTTTTAGTTTAATTTGTTTGCCGCTCATAAAAGTTAAGGCCCCGTTTGATAACTATTTGGTTTCTTGTTTTTGGTTTTTCAAATGTAAGCATATTCTCTCTCAAATTTCCTATAATGTGCTTCGTCCTTCCTATTATTTATCAATCTTTCTTTAAAAGAGTAGGAGAATATTAACCAACTTTTAAAAACAAAAACAAACTTTGGGAAACTACTTTTTTTTGTTTTTAAAAGTTGGTTGGTCTTCCCCTACTTTCTTAAGGAAATATGTATACATGGTAGAAATGATGAAACAAATTGTAGGAAATTTGAGAGAAAATAGGCTTAAATTTGAAAAACCAAAAACAATAAACCAAATGATTATCAAACGGGGCCTAAATGATTAATTTATAGATTTATTGACAACTTAGAGTGCGGATTCATGTAGCGCTTATGATGATTTGAATTTGTTGTATGGCTTCGTTAAATATAATAAATTAAGAATATGTTGGTTTGTCGAAAAAGTTCATTTGTTTAGTTGATTGGTTGTATTCATATTCAACTCATTTTAATTTTTGCTTGATTTTAGTTTGTAAAACAAAATAAGTATTGTCTCCACAGGAGACAGTCGAGCAGTTGGAGGTAACGATTTCAAGACATGCTTTTTTGAGAGTTTTTTTTATTCAAGACAGTTGGAAAGCGCTTAAATTAGAAGTATTCTTTAAAGTATCTCGATGTTAAAAGGACTGACTAGTAATGTCCCGAATATAAGGGAGCAAAGTTCCAATTTTTCGAATTAAAAAAAAAAAAAAAAAATAGAATGAGTATAAAGTTTTTTTTTATATATATATTATTTATAATGACTATGTTACTAATACAACTATCTAGATAATCACAAATATAGTATAAAAATAGAAATTAAATATTAAAAATTTGGAACATACATAATTACTTCCAATTTATACGTGACAATAGCGGAAGACGCGCGCAAGTCGCTACCACATGGAGATAGCCGCCTCTCTTAATAATTTATAAGCAGCCATCTAAAAAATATCTGTCAGACGCTTTATTTTTCATTATTTCTTCAACCATTTTATTATGCGTTCAATTTAAAATAAATTTAGTCCATAATCTTCCAATTTCATGTATAATCCATTTTAAAACGTTGAATTTAATTATAGATTCATTCATTTTTATATGAAATCAACGTTGAAAGTATAGACATACAATATAGATTTATAGATTCATTCAACTAACACTTATTAGGAATGATTTGAACACATAACCTATTGTTACTAAATTACACCTACATTTTAAAAGAAGTTAATCAGTAATTTGAGTCATATTCAAATGGACACTTAAAACAATTAATTCTATCTCTACCTTTAAAATATTTTATTTTAGTTTATACAAATTGGGTTAAAATCCAAAAATCAACCCATTATAAGTTAAAATTAATTTATTTGTAGGTTCCGATTTATTATATAATCTACCTCAAAATTAATTGAAAATAAAAAGACTAACTCATAATTCTTATAAATATTCGTAAGATTCTCCACTTTTTAATGTAGAACGATTGTGTGATCTAACCCGATTCAAACATTTAATATATTAGTTAAACTCAAAATAAATTTTGATTTTAACCCATTTAAAAAAAACACTTTCAAAGGTAGATTAGATAACAAATTTAAATTTTATAATTTTTTTTTTAAAAAAAAACAGCTTTTGCAGCCATTAAAAGATTATGGGCATTGGATAGATTATTGGACAAACATTTGATCTTCACCAAACTCCAACGGAAAATAACGTTAATCAATACATATTCTACGTACTAAAAATAAACAAATATTTGAAAGAAACGGTATTAATCATTAATAAATAAACAAAATTCAAAAGTCAACTGCACTTTAAAGCTGTTCGACACTAAAAGACGTAAAATTCACTCTTCATTCAATTCACCAACTCCAGCCTACACACATCATCAAACGATTCAAACCATCTTTATTCACATTATATACCAAATTTTAAAAAATCAAAACAAAAAATATTCCAAATTAAAATGTATGATTTTTAAAAACCAATCTTTATTCACATTATATTACCCATTTAAAAAAATGGATGAAAAGAAGAGAAAAAACTTACTACGCGCTCAATCTACTGTCAAACGAATCTCTGCATTAATAAAATATTATTTATTTAGAAAATAGATAGTTTTTATTTTATTTTTTATCATCATCAAAAAGATTTTATACCAACAAAAGTATTATCAATTTCTTATATACTCGAGATCTTTTGATTAACTTAATACGGTAATATTTTGTTCGCATTCATTAATAACTACTGTTTTCATTGACAAATTTTCTTCTTCTCTATTCATTCTCACCGGTCAATCCACACGAGAAAACTTTGCAGTCCAATTTTAGTTTAAAGTTTAAGAGTGAGACATATCTGTTTTCTATTATTTTATTTTTTAAAATTTTTATTTTTAATTGATTCATTGGGGTTTGAACTCGTAACTTCGTGGCTATCGAGTCATATATGGAGTTCTACTTTTTTTTTTTTTTTTTTTTTTTTTTTTTTTTTTTTTTTTTTAACTCAAGTACATAACAATCATGTTTTTATTTTTCTTATTCCGATAAAAAAAAATTAGTGGACTAATTTACATTAATTTTTCAGTTCATAATACATGGAATGGAAAATTCAAAAATCTAATATATTAATCGAGAATGTACATGTTATGTTAATTGAATTAAGTTAAAGTTAATTTTATTTTTTAACATCATTTAAACACTTTTAAATTTCAAAACTTGTCAACACACAAACTTAAACTTAGACTAACATATTAAAAACATTTTAAAATTAGGTAATGACTAAACTAAATTATAATCAATGAGCTAATCATAGAGTTGCTGAAAGTATTCTAGCCATATCCAGATCTTATGGAAGGTGTTTATTTACCATATTTAAAGAGAATTTAACTTTAGGAGTTATTTTAAATATTTAAAATTAAAAGTTGAACCTAAAAACTCGAATATGATTTTTGGCTATAAAAGTTATAGTCAAAACCTTATTTAGATGTAGATTTCAAATGAATAGTTAAAAAAAAAAAAATTAAAAAAAATTGTTTAAAATAAATTATTTTGAAAGATTAGAAATAAATAGTTAAAAATGATAAGTTATTTTTAAAAGTAAAAATTTGTTTACATGTTAATTTTCGAAGAGAAATCAGTAAATCCTCTATCTAAATCTTCCTTAAACATGACAAATAAACACCCTTCAACGCTGAGCTGCCTGCAACAATAATAGCAATTAATTAAGGATTGAGTTGCATTTGCTAAATAAAATTGGTCAAGGCGGAATGATTCAAGAGTTTAATGCAAATAAGTGATTGCCTATATTAAGAAAAAATTAAAAGATTTAGTTGACATTGAGGTGGGTTTTTGAAGATAAGATGCGTATAAGAGAAAAAAAGAAGCTTTCTTTTCCATCCTGGATTTTTTGTTTTTGTTTTTTGTTTTTTTTTTTTGAGAATTCATCTTGGAATTTAATTGTCTCCCCAAATCGGTGATTTAATATTAAGGAAATCGTACTCCATCGATTAATCTCACGAAATAATGTATCCATATATCATGAGAAATTGTATTAAATAAACTTTTATCACAAAATACTTACAAATATATATAAATTCTAAAATATTTATATTTATAGTAATTAAAATGTTTTAATATCATATTTTAAATATTCACTAATACACTATAATGTATTATACTAATACAATATTATAAAAAAGTATGTGACATACTCATTAAATCGATGATTATAATTGTTATTTTTATTTTAATAAAAAAGTGACCATATTTATAATTATTTTTTAAAATTTGATTATCTTATAAGTTTATCTATAATCGATTGAATATTGAATTATAATACTCACTAATACTAATATTATAAGAAAGTATATGACAATATTCATTAAATATAAATTACTATATTTGCTAAAACAAAATTCAAAGTGACTGTAATATAATTATTTTCTAGATATGATTAATTCAGCAAGTTTTCATAATATTACGTACATATTTAAAATAACTCATCAAATCACCACTATATTTTAAATTTCAAGTATATAAATTATAAGTTAAATGAACACGACTCAATAAAATTTACATAGGTTAACTCTCAAAATTGGAGATTCAAATCTTTATATACCTCAACATTTGTTGTTCAAAGCTTCATTTTTTAAAAAATAATAATATATTCTTAACTATTTAGTCATGTGTTTGTTTGATGAATTGTGTCGTTTATAAACTTTACATTATTCTCAAATAGAGCTAGTGTTCATGCAAAACAACTGAAAATCGAATAAAAACAGTATGAAAAGGAAAATCTTTTTCCGAAAAAATGAAATATTGAAGATAATTACTTGGAATCAATGTTTTAATGGTAGGAAATAAAACCTTTTTTCCGGAAAAAGGAAATATCGAAGTCTCGAGGTTATAGAGATGTAATAGAAAAATATCAATTGATTGATATTCTAGACAATTATAATAAAAACAAAACAAATCATACAAAATATTCAAAACGATCATTAAATATTTCAGGCGTTTTTACATGCTTAAAAAAGTAATTTTTTAATATATCGTGCGAATTTTCTTAATGTATTTTCATCAAATTTTGTCAAAATATTGTTTGCATTAAAATGAAAATAATGTAGATATTGTTTTTAGATAGTTGATGTGGAATCTATAGACATCTTAAAATGTTGACGAAGATTTAATACGATGTCGAAAATACCTACAATAATGTAGGTGGGAATCAGGGACTTATGTCTCAAATTAAATGGGCAGAGTCAAAGTCACTGACCAATTGAATTGAAGTGAACGAGAGAAAAATACCATACAATCTTCCATGCACGTGACTGACCAACGAGAAAATGAGAGGAAAATAAAATTAGTGATTTTTGTTGGAATATACCAAATTGATAAAATATTTATAACACTAGACAAATTTTAAAAAATTTAGCAACCATAGTCAAATATACGGTATAAAGTAATATTTTTTATACTGAATATAATACAGTATGATGCGTATTATTTATATTGTATATTTGACTATGGATGCAATTTTTTTCAAATTTGTCTAAATCTGTAATTATTTTGTAAAATTGGACTATCCAGTACAATTTCCCATAAAATTATTGTTCATTATTATCAGAGATATTCACCTTGTTTTACATTGGAGTATTCAACATTCTTATAAGAGAGATACGAGCTATTATTACTACCAATTGATTTCGAGGTAGAGTCTCATGTTATCTAATATGATATTAAAGTTTCAAATAAATTATTGATTTCTTGAATTTCGATCCAGTTCAAGTAGATAATTCAGATCCAACCAAATAGGTAGAATGTAAGTAGGTATTTAATCTTAAAATTTTAGTCTAACAAGCCAAAATGAATATTTCGATTCATAAATTTGAATTCAATTTTAAAATGTTAGAAGTTGTAGGGTAGAATTTCATATTAACTTTTGACTTCGTCATAAAAATTAGTGAAAGTTGGTCATCCATCAATACAAATGGCTTTCAAATGAATTTGACAAAATCACTAGGCCTTTTAATAATTATCTCTATTTACGTAATTCTATCTTTTTACTAACATGAAAGTAATATAACTAGTCAAATTCTTACCCATACGAGACGGAGACAAGTCACCTGCTTGATTTGAGTACTTCATGAAAAAATAAGCCTATTCTTATTAATTAGTATAGGTCTTTTCAACATCCTTTGTCTTCCCCTACTAATTTACATATTTTTTAGAAAAATATCATTAACACAGACTTGTTTCAAAAGCAGCATAATTAACTTTGGATGAATAATTGCAATAAGTGATTAAATTAAATAGTTATTTCAAGTGATTAGAGATTATAGTAAATAACTCATTTGAATGTGAATGTTGTATGGACAATAATATATTTTGATGTAAAATTTTGTAGATGATTTACAATCAATAACTCGTTTGAATGTTGATTTTGATAGAGAAGGTATATAAATGAGTGATTTTAAAATAATGAAATATTTTTCAATGATTAAAAATAAATTGTTATTTTGAGTGACTACAAGAGTTTATTTGGATATAATTTATTTAAATATATGTAAAACTCATTTGTAATAGCGGATTCACAAATACCTCATTTAGATTTTTGATAAACATTGGTTTGTATCAATGTATTTATCCCTATTGGTGATTATTTATGGGTATGGATCCCTTTTGAAAATTCATCATTTAAAAATGTTTAATTTAAAATTAAATCCGGCCAAAATGAGTTATGACGTCGAGACACCATGCCCATTGAATTTGGTCAAGTTACTCAAATATGCAACTAAATAAGGCAAAATAACTTGACTAGATCAAAGGCTTTTTTCTAAAAAAAAAATAAAATAATTCTTAAACCCTTTGGTTAATAATTTTTCAAAAAAATGTATATTCACAATAACTACTTGTATCCTTATAAATTAAGTATTTTTCTTTCTAAACAATCTATTTAGAGTGACCCACCAAAATGAAATATAATATATTCTCTCTTTCACATAAGAGACAAATTTAACCAAAGTCAATATTCTATTATGGAAAAGAGTAAGGGAGACATTTTCAAACAAATACTTTCTAAAATAATACATGCAAGAAATATTACAATTGCACAATTATGTGGTCAAATCGGCACCCCAATTATTTTCCCTCCATGAAAGGGACGAATAAACTATATGCTACAAAATGAGTCCATAAAATTTAATCATGGGACTAAAATGATTTTGAGTAGTCTAAAATCCAATTAATTATTAGTAATGGACTGGATTTGTGGCTGAAATAAAAGGGTAAGTTTATGATGGTGCTACAAAGGGATTTTTTGCATCTTAGGGTTAAAAAAAAAAAAAAATTGCAAAACGGGGTCACGGGGGCAAACAAATTGCAATTTG
>JBBMEF010000028.1:8502802-8516287 GCA_037832685.1 Sicyos baderoa | reverse complement strand
AGATTTGCAAATATTTTTAAAAAGTTGCTATTTACTCAATTTTTTTATCTTATTGTAATATACATGCAAATTCCCCATAAAATAATCTAAATTATTTTTTGAAGTACTATTAAACAACAGTTAGGTTGGAGATTCAAACTGCAATCTTTTGATAACTAAGTCATATAAAATGACATTGTAACTCTGCTCTTGCTTAAAGTACTATCTACGAAACAAGTGTTAGTACAAATTTTGTAAGTTTATCTACCGGTGTCCATGATCTACTAAAAATATAATACTTCTTGTTTCTTTTTTAATATATGTGACCGTTCGTTCAACTTGCACACACCTTGGCTATTGTCACGTGATATATCATTTGACCCTACAAGTTTACAACATTAAATGAAACATGTGGTCGTAGGTAGGTGGTTATCATGTATTAAACGCATCTCTTCTTAATTCTTCAAAGTCATCTTGATTATTAGACCACCCCCATAATAATTTGATCCGTATTAATTAAATTTGAATATCAGTTATACAAAGATTCTAAAAAAAAAAAATCATTTATACAGAGTGCAAAGTAACTTAGATAATTTCAAGACATTTCAATTATTTAAAGATATTTCTAATAACAAATAGCAAGTAGTTAACAAGTCAAATCATTAATGCATCCATTAATTTAATTATTCTACGATTCTTGACACAAAAATATAATTTGTTTGACTATTAATTTTAAAATCTCCTCTAAGATGTAGTAAGATACTTGAATTTCATAATTTATTACAATAATCCAGTATTTTATAGAGTAAAACTCAATGGTTGTTGAGCCATTGATCCATATATATTAATTAAATCCGTAACAAAAACACATGACTTTGGTGTAATTTCAATTTTTTAAAGCTAAAATATCGTCAAACATAATAAATATTTATACATGTCACAAGTCAAAAGGATGTGGCATTTCAAATATTCATTTATTTATATATATGTCATATTCAAATGAGTAGTATTAAAATGTCTTAAATTATGTTATGCTTTGATTATTTAGTCAGGGTGTCTCATTGCACGATTAGTGAGTCGGTGTCTAGGACCAACGCCCCAAAAACTAGTTAAAATATGAAATTAAGTTTTATATTTTCGTATTTGTATTTTGGAGCACATGTTGTATTAGAGTTTTATGAAAGGTGTATTATATACTCTCTTAAAATCCTTGCTTTGTTTATCAAACATTTGTATTCTTCTTTCATGTGTATGTGAATGTTGCTAGTACAGTATTAGTGAACCACTCGAATCTGCGAATGTTATGTCTCACTTTCTTTAACAAACATTCTTCATTGTTGTTTAATAGGTAAGAGTTTGATTTTTATTCATTAAATACTTGGAAGAAACTTCTATATTATATTAATTATATACGTTAAATTGCAAACAAAATTGAAAAAAAAAATCGGATTTTAAACTTTTACGTTTAAAAAATGGGTCCATTAAAAATATGTACGGGATGAGAACCAACCTCGATATAGCCAAGCCTTTCAGGGTCCAACTCCTCCATGATGAGAGCCGCATATTCCTCCGCCTGTTCCTTCAGCCTCGATAGCTTGTTTGCAGAAGCACTCAGCATAATAATCTAAAATAATTAAATAAATTTAGATAATGTTATTTTCGGGTAGAAATTTAGCTAACACGATATTACAAATTGTGACCAAAAAGTCCCCCACCAACCCCACTTTAAAAAAATGGCAGTTCTGTTTGGGAAAACCATTTAAAAATAACTTTCTATTTAACTTTTCAACGTAATTATTAAAATATGTAACGGGATGACTTATAATATCTTAGATTAATTCGCACATTAAAACCAATTGTAGATTTGTAATAAATAGCTAGATAAACTGAAATGTGTATTCAACAAAAACAATAATTCATTATACCTATTACAATTTGGAGTGGTTTGAATATGAAAATTTCAGACTTGAGATTACCAAATCCCTCCTACCGTTGATATTATTATAACGAAAATGACACTCGGTTGGCCAAACCAAAAGAATTAAGCTAATGCAAAGAATATGAAGGCCATTTTCCTTTACCTTCAAAGCAGGGGAAAAAGTCAGCCGTTTCTTTTTAGAAATTAAAAAAAAAAAAAAATCATTATCGTGATGGGAATCTTGACGTGGAATAGGCCAATTCGTCTGTATAGATTAGGTTATTAATATTAATTTAATCCCATCATGTTGATTATGCTAATTCCATGCAATTTTTATATACACAGTATAGGACAGAAGCCTTTTTAACCCTTTTTCGCTCCACTAAATCAATTATTGAAGACTAAACCTTTTTTGGCATACTAAAAAAACTATTTTGGAAAATGAACTTTTAAACTTATTCGTTTAGTCTCTGACTCTCTAGATTTATAAATTTTGTAATTTTGCATCTTCACTTGTATACTTTTTATTTTAAGGAATAAATAAGTAAAGAGGATATGCATAATCGAATTAATGCTACCTTTGCTAACAAGTGCATATATAGCTCAATTGACAAAAATATTTTCACTATCAATAATCATGAATTTGAATCTTGTCTTTAAATTGAACTAAAAATATATATATTATGCTAAATTGTAGTTCATTTACAAGACAGCCATATGAATTTAAATATTAGTATACAAAGGTTAGATGCCAAAATAAAATAAAAGGTTAAATTAAATCCTATACTTTACCAATTTCATTTTAGTCTTGTACTCACAAATGTTTGAATTTAATTACTTCTAATAAATCTTAATTTTTATTTTGAACTTTTTTATTTCTTTGTGGAATTGGCAAAATAATAATAATTTATCTTTAAAAAAAAGTTTTCATTCATTTAAAAAAACACACACAGTTTCAAAATTATTAATACTTGTCTGGTCAAAAATAGCATAATACTACCGACATCTTGTACGACCTAGTAACCATGAAGTTATAGGTTCGAATCTCCTCTTCCCCAATATGGTTGTATCAAAAAGAAATATTAATACTTCTTCTTAAAAAAAATAAAAAAAAAATATATAAAAAAAAATTAATACATGTGAGTAATGATTTTATAAACATATATAAAAGGAAATTTGTTAGGTTTACCAGCTTTAGAATCACCTATTAAAATTATAGCACATTTTTATCAAAAATTCGTTTATACCAAAGTTTTGAGTGATTGAACTCAATCAATAACTAGTGATTGAACTCCATCAGTTTGTTAAGTGATTCAGCTCAACTGATTGAGTTCAATCAATAACTAGTGATTGAACTCTGTTTGAACTCAATCACTTACTATTTTTAGTTTTTTGGTATATGTGCAATTATTTTCAATTTTGTGTTATATATATATAATATTTTAGCCAATTTTTATTATACATAAAAAATCTCTTTTATAAAATAACCACTAAACTATTAGATTATAATTCATGTGAGTAATGATTTTATAAAAAAATAAATTTATAAAATATAAAAATAATAATTAAATTAAATTAAATAAAAGGCCTTTTTTTCTAAAATTCAAGGGACTCGAATATGTTACTATTTTTTTAATATATATTAAGTTCAACAAAAAAAACAAAAAAAAAAACCCTTAAATATGAACGAAATTAAATTGAAATTAAATTTACCTCTTTCACTTCTTCTTCCGTAATTCGGCCGTCTTCGTTTTTATCGACCCTGTTCAAAAAATTGACATCGGTAAAGTAAGAATACTGAAAAACTGGCGCTCTGAAAAGACAGCAGTCTGTTTCATTTCTTGGTGACGACGGTGTCGTTTTGATTCTTTCGACTTACAGAAATCTTAAAACTGAAGTAAAGAAATGGATCATAATGATTTACATGTCGAAGAAGATTTGGAGTCGCGAATCGAAACTTTGATCAGCGATTTGCGACCAGAACTCGAATAGTTCGTCTCTGCTGATTTTCTCAACCTTCAATCTTCGTCGCCGACTCAAAGCATCGAACAGTTCCAGAGCAAACTCCTTCGAATCTTTCATTCCTGGTAAACCAAAACGAAATCAAACGACTAATTAACAGAATGAGAGAAGATTGAACAGAAACAGATTTGCGATTATGAGATTTTCCGGATCGGATAACTTTTTTGAAGAGGCGAAAATCGAACGATTCATTAGCAGAATGAGAGAAGATTGAAGAGAAACAGATTTGTGATTATGAGATATTTGATAATGTAAGATTTTCCAGATCGAAGACGAACTTATGCATTGTGCGAAATCGGAGCGGTAGAGGCATCCATCCTTGGCGAGCTTGTAAAAGTTGCTCTGGATTTCATCCCAGGCATCGACGCCATTCGTCTTGCTGCTGATGAATCTCAGGCCGCGAAGCGCTTTGTGAGCACCGGAACGAGTGCGATCAAGCAGAGCCTGCCGTTTTCTCAACGCTCGAGCCGCCAACGCCGAGTCGAATCCAGTAGTTCCGGCACCGGAAGAATGTCCATGGCTCCATGAAAACCGCTTCAACTCCTGCGAGAACTGTCTCGCTTTAGCAACCGCCTCCGCCTTCAGCTCCTGCGAAAATTGCCGCAGCAGATTCGACGAGCTCCGCTTAATCGTCGGCGATCTCGACATGGAGCAAGATTTCGGAGTTTCAGATCCAACGGAAACCGCAGAATCAATATTGATAACCGTAGCCGGCTCAACGCTCCGTAGAATGACCCGATCATCGTCCTGTAGGTCGAGAGTGACCTCAACAAACTCCTCCGCCGCCGCAGTCGAGTCCGTTCCTGGAGACGATCCAGCGCTCGCCGGAACCGTATCCGACGAGCGCCGCCGGTCATGGTTCGGAGCCCCGGCGTTCATTGATCCAGTAACAAAAATGCAGAAAAAACTAGAAAACAAGAATCATGGGGGCGTAACGACTAACATGCAGCGCAGCAGGGAGAGTGGAGATTGTAACAAGAAATGAATAATGCAATGGCGATATTCAGAGTATTGGAATCACAGAGACGGAGATTCGGAGATTTGGTGGTTTTGGGGAAAGTAATTTGTGGCAGAACGCGGTAAGGACTTTGGGCGAAGTGGTGGAGCCTGCGAAAACAAAGAGGACGAGAATGGAAATGGAAATAGAAAATAAAATATTATATTATATATAGGGGATTTTTTTAGGGGTTTTTGGGAATAGACCAATAAAATATTTAGAACACTAGTCAAATTTGAAAAAAATTAGCAACCATAATCAAATATACGGTATAAAGTAATATTTTTTATACTGAATAACTAATATAATATATTTGACTATGAATGCTAAATATTTTTAAATTTGCCTAGATTTGTAATTATTTTGTAAAATTGGACTATCGAGTATAATTTCCCATTTTTTTTATGTATAAGCTAAAAAAGATTGCATCTATAACTCAAAACTGTAAATAATTGCACATATACTAAAAAATTGAGAGTAATCTAGTGATTGACTGCTCAATCAGTTGAGATCAATCACTTAACAAACTGATTGAATTCAATCACTAATTATTAATTAAATTTGATTGAGTTCAATCACTCAAAATTTTGATATAAATGAATTTGTTATAATTTTAATAAATAGTCTTAAAATTGATATACAACAAATTTCATTATATATATATATATATATAAAAATAGTGAGTTATGAGGAGTGGGACCATCATCCGTCAGGGTTTGATTTCAGGCTCGACGGCAGAGATTGTTTTTATTCGAATCAAACTCGTGGATGTAATTTGGTTTGTCTACAGGCGCCTTTCTTCTTTCTCTCGAAACTTACAAAAAAGAAAAAGAAAATTAGTCATATTAATACGGTAACTTTTTTTATGATCGTATTAATATTTACAATAAAATATTGTATTGAGTTCTATTTATAATTATAGATGTAAATATTTTTTAATTTAATTATTATTTTGTTTGAATAATTTTCATTACAATTTTCCTTTTTTTTTTTATGTAGATTGAATGACTAACATTCATTTATTTTCACCACTTATAATTGAAACTAACTAACATGTTGAATTGAGTTAAAAATTAAATTTATTAATAAATAGATTGATCGAAAGTTATTAGCGAATTGATTGAATTATTAGTGAATTGGTTGAATCTATCGTTGAAAATTAATTGAATCTATCGATTAAAAATTGATCGAAGCATGAATATTTTGGTCATTTTATCATTTATACCCCATTTTTTTTTATATATGAAATATTAAAAAAATGATATTGAATTTTTTTTTCTATACATGTAAAATTAGAGTTTTTAGGGTATTTGACAGGTATAGCAAAAAAATTTTAAAAAATAAAATAAATAAATTATCAATAACACTTTTTGAAAATATTTCATATATGAGAGAAAAATTGGGCGATCATGATAAAATGATCAAATGCCCAAGTATCAATCAACTTTCAGCGGGTATATTCAATGAATTTTCGGCTAATAAATTCAATTTGTTTTTAGCTATTAGATACAATCTGTTTTCAATGAATACATTCCATCAATTTGTTGGTTTTCGATCAATTCGATGATAGTTTCAATAGTTGGCTAAAAAAAAAAGTAAGATGAGAATTAAAAAAAAACATAAAATAATTATAATTATAATGTGCTACAAACTAAATATTTTAAGAAAAATGTTATTATAATGTGTGGCCTAAAAGTTGCTATTCATATCAATTCCTCTCATTTTTATAACTTAGCCTTTTGTATTCAAGAATGTTTTAATTCTAGCTGGTAATAAGAATATTAATAACATAATTTGGAGCTTATACTGAAAAGAAGTAAATAATTATGAGCATGAATTTTTTATTGGGAGGCTAACAAAGTTGTCTCACATTGATTAGATAAAGGAAAGATCATAAGTATGTAAGTGATGATATCCATCTCTATTCGTATGAATCATTTTGGGTGAAACAAAAAATAAAATTATGAGGGTGTATGGCTAAAGTGGAGAATATCATACTAATGTAGAGATTCGGGTAAGGTTGTCATTTTTATCAATTGATATTAGAGTCTTGCCCTAAACATAATCTTGTCGGTAAATCGCTATCACAAAGACATTTAAAGCTCATAGACAAAAAATTGTAGTTGCTCTATCGGGCTGGCGGTGTATACTCAAAAGAAGAGAGGAACTAATCTAAAATGTCGTTTAAAATGATTGACTATATGAGGGGAGAATCAATCTTTGTTCGAGAGGAGAGTTAAATCCTCGGTGTCGAATGTAGAAAATGAATCTATAGATAGGCTCGGTGGAACTTTATTTAAGGGAATGATTGTTGGAATGCAAACAAAGTTGTAAAGTTTCATACTAATGTGGAGATTTGGTAGGGTTGTTATCCTCATCACTTTTTTGTTGTTTACTTTATTATGAAAGGAAATTCGGTTTAGTGTACCACTTGACCAATAAATGAGAAGAACAATCTAAGAGGAGAAAGTCTCGCCCAAGAAAGATGTCTTGAAAAATACCCAACCTATTATAAATCAAGAGTAATTCTCGATCTCGTAAGTATCGGGTCTCAATTGGTTAAGGATCGAGAAGAACTCCTTATCTTGTAGCGAACGGGTTCCAACCTTTAAAGAATTAGGTCTCGACCCTTATAGGATCAGGATACACCTTTGAACCTTATAGGGATCGACCTCGACCCTTTTTGGGGTGGGGCAGTGTATCACCGATCCCTTGGGATAACGCCCCTGACCTTATGATGGGTCGAGAAGGTTCTCTCGAGTCCTCTAAGTGGAGTATTAACCTATTTGTTTTGAATTTTGTTCAATCCACGTCTAATTGAGCAAAACTTACCTAGGCTTGTACCTAATGAAAATACACCATAAACCGAGCATAACTCACTAAAACGAAGCTCGAAGTAATTGGAAAGATAACACGATTAATATAGTTGACCTATAACATTTCCTTTAGTGTGTAAACGGAATATTGCACATTACATTGAAACACATGAATTTGATAATATTGATTACGCTGAAATATCACGATTTACTCTTCGATCAAAACAAGAGGAAGGTTAAGAAATTTTCATATGATCTAAAGAATATATTTGTTTACTCTTCTCTGATCCAAAGAACTTTGATCATTAGAGTGTTGGTGTTAAAACATCACAATCTCATTCTTTTTCATCCTCTAGAAATGGACTGCTGAAGGGGTCATGACTCCCAAAAATTTTAAACCCAAAACAATATTATATTATCATTGACAACATTTTAACAATACAATGAGTGGATTTGACCTTATGGCTTGGTGGATTTGACCCCTCCAATGAGTGGGAAATTTCTGTTTAAAAGAAATAATAATAAAAAAATCCTAGCTTTATATTTTGGGATTGCATCTATAATACAAAAAAAAAAACAAAATAATTCTATATATATAGTATAATTCCCAAATTTATTCATTTGGGACACAAAAATAATTAAAGTCTATCAGTTAAATTGATACACGTCTATCATAGAAGTCTAATGATGATAAATAGGATTTTTTTACAAAATGTGCTATGAATAATTTTTTTGAAAAAAATATGTTATAATTATAATGAAGAGCAAATAAATGTGCTATGGAAGGCAAATTTTCTTGTATTTTTTGTTTTTTTGACCCTTTTTTTTCTCTATATGAATATATATCGTTTTTCCTTCTTTTTTTTCTTCTATTTATATCTATAGTTTGTATTTTTTTTTTTTTTAACATATTTTCATTTCTTTTACTTGTTGGTTCTCTTTTATTCTCTTATTCTATATTTTTTCCTTCATTTCCGTTTTCCCATTTTTTCCCCTTTATATATAGGTTTTCTTTGTTTTTTCTTTTATGTTCAACACTTTTTTTATTATATATTTAGTAAATAATTATTTAAAAAATATATAAAACTATCTTTAAAAATAGTTATAAAAGTATTTACATTCATAATCCTCAATACACTGTAAAAAGGTATTATAATACTCATTAATATTATATTATATATCATTAATATAGATAGCTAGATAGCAGGTTGTACATATGTTTCAATTTTTATAAATAATACTATATTTTCTTTACAAAATATAGATTTTCAGTTATCTAATAAATTTTAATAATTTATTTTATAAAAAACTGTAATATTATATATTGAAAGTTTAAAAACAAATTAAATAATATATTAAAAGTTTAAAGATTCATTAATTTGAAGGGGTGAAATCAAAATTTTTACATTTGAAGATAGCTTTTTTTCTATAATATATATATTTATAAATCAATTTTTTTCTATAATATAATATATATATCTACATAGGTTCTAGCCTTCTAGGCCTAGAAACTTTTTTTTGTTTAGTACAAATAGAGGGAAGGGGGTTTACAGGTTTAAACTGATGATGTTTATATTAAATTGGTTTATAACCAAACAATAAAATTATTGGGTCATCTCTTAACCTAAAATTTAAAAATTATTGGACAACTATCACATCTTCACCAAACTCTTAGCTGAAAATAACATAAATCAATAATTTAGGTCCCGTTTGATAACCATTTGATTTTTTGTTTTTGGTTTTTCAAATTTAAGCCTAATTCTTTCTCAAAATTTCTACCATGTGCTACATCCTTCCTACATTTATCCATCTTTCTTTAAGAAAGTAGGAGAATACTAACCAACTTTTAAAAACAAAAACAAACTTTGGAAAGCTACTTTTTTTTTGTTTTTAAAAGTTTGTTGGTCTTCCCCTATTTTCTTAAAAAATGATGTATATATGGTAGAAAGATGAAACAAATTGTAGGAAGTTTGAAAGAAAATAAGCTTAAATTTGAAAAACCAAAAAACAAGAAACCAAATAGTTATCAAACGGGGCCTAATTATCTCATTTATTAATAATATAAATCTTCAAACAAATATTTAATCCGAATAGTAAATTTTCTCAGCTATCATTAACTCTTCTACTATTTTCTATCAAATCTAAAAATACTTTGATAAATATGATAAATAAATATATATATATATATATATATATATATATATTATTGATTTTTCAAAGTAAAAAATAAAATATTAATTTAAAAGTTGAGAAGTTTGAGATAGGTAGAAGTGGTCAAATTAAAAGTGATTTTTGGACAGAAAGTGGCCTCTGATTCGTGGGGCACGAGGGCATGTTTATGGGGGAGGAGGAACGCTGGATTTGGTTTAGCTTGACTTTTATCTCATATTTGCCTTTATAAATTTCTATAAATCTACCAAATTTTTACCCAACTCCACGTGTAGACTTTACATTTTTATTTAAATATTAAAATATTAAAAAACTACTTGATATCTATTTTTTTATCTAAATAAAAATTTCAACAATTCTCTTTCTATTACATTAAACATAATTTTATTATTTAAAAATTATTAAATATCTATTTTTTATTTAAATAAAACTTCAATCATCTTCTTTCCATCATATCGAACATAACTTTATTATCACTCCTCTTTTCTTCCCTCCCAAAATATAAACTTAATCTCGCTTATGTTCTCTTCACAAATCTCATCTCAATCTAATCCAATCCAACCCACTTCATTCCTTCAAAATCAAACATGCCTTGAGTAAATAACTTCAACATGGAATAAGCACCAACGTCCAAGTGCAAAATGTCAAATCCTCAAAATTATAACATTTTAGATCTTCTTGGATAACTATTTGTTTTCTTTTTCTTTTTAATTTAAATTTAAATTTGTATTTTGTATTTTTTAGATTACAACTCTTATCTATAATTTCATCTTTTCATAAAAAGTATGTGAATTAAATTCTATAAATCAAAATAGGTATTTTGGAATTACTTTTATAATTTACATTTTGATTTGGTTTTATAAAATATAAGCAAAATGTAAATATCAAAAAATCATAGATTGAAATATTAATTGCAAGTTTAAATTTCAGAAAAAAGAAAAAAAAAAAAAAAAAAAGATCACTTTGAAGAAAGAGACCAATAAATCTTACACACAACAAACAAGATAACCAACTACATCATTCATCCTCGATACTAGATTAAAATTTTAAAATAAAATAAATATACAATTGAACAATATTGAGATGTCATACGACTCATACCTAAAACTACTTTATCTTTAAAATATAAATACTAAATAGAAACTACTTCAATATCATGGATATTCCAAAGATATATTTCACTTTTATTGTCAAAGAAAAATAAGTAAACAAATAATTGATACAACGTCCAACATAAACAATAATTTAGCGGCATAAATGTATACCCCACGAAAAAGAGATTATTAATTCGAATCTTCCATCCTCATATTTTATTTTGTTTTGTTTAGTACATATCGTGGGAAGGGAATAAATACCAATTCCCCATCCACAATTGTCATAGAACTAAAAAATCAATTTTTGATACGATTATGAACTAGCCTTATAAATTAATATTAACAAAATAGTAGAGTTTTAGCCCTCTTATATAACTCAATAACCATGAATTTACGAGTCAGTTTTCGCGCATCTTGACTATTGTCACGGGAAGCCACAGATTGAACTCATCAACCTATGCATCCCAAAATTCTCTTTGACCAATTGAGCTACTCCATGATGGTTAATATGTTTATGTTATTGTGTATCATCTATTGAAATCATTGGATTAAATTTATCCTCTTTATATATAATTTATGTACTAGGTTGTATTGGACCCATGGCCACCACCCTTTTTCTATAATGAATAGCTAGTTGATCTAGTTCCACATATTGGAATAAACCTATAACATCAAAAAACGAAGGTAAAGACATAGCTAATCAGACTAGCTATTCATCACATCGTGGTATTTATGGAATACAAAGATTTCAAAAGAAAAAGACCCTTTCAACTATCGTCTACATTGACTCATAAACAAGAACTTGAACCATAACAAAATGGTCCAATTGACCTAGCGATTTGCTCGAAAACCAAACTTATTCAAAAGTTCAAGATGGTTCGCAAATCAAGCGAATCGAAGATTTGATTTGAAATCTGGTCCAACAAAATTATCCAAATTGATCACAATCCTATTACTTCATGTATGTACTCCATCAAAACCCCTAAATAACATGAAACGCTTCGTCCAATTCTCATGTCCACTAGAAACCTAAAATGCTCACAATTAGCCAAAAAATGCATACTAAAATTGCTCACAATCGACTCACTAAAAAAAATAAAATTAATTAACACTAGAGATTATCTCACTCAAACATTAAAAAGAAAAGTGTAAATATAACTAAACATGTCTCCAATCCTCTTTTAATATATTAAATCACCATGATTATGATAACATAATTATTGGATCTTTCACCTGAGTTTTCCAAATTCATTTGAAAATAAGAATTCAAATGATATTTCCTTCAATCTAGAAGCCATTTAAAGATGAATCCAAGTATGTAGAGATGTTTTCATATTCTAAATTTAGTATCAAACACATTTCAAACTTACAAGAATTGAAGATAGTATAGAAAACAATTTTGTTTTTCATTAACTCCTTTATTTTCTTTTCAAATTTTTTATAAAAAAAAATACAAAAATAACTCCTTTATTTTCACAATCATGGTTTTAGATTACCAATCAAACACGTTCGAGTTGTTTTTGAGCTGGCTTTGTGGCCCCCATCAGAAAATTAAATTTGAATAATTATGAAAATTAAGGAGCATTAAATATTCACCTTCCTAAGTCAGTTCATTAATCATCCTGTCAAATTGTCAATGGGTCATTAATAATAGCTCAAAAATCAAATTTATTGTTTATAGTTAAAAAAGAGATGAAAATGGGTATGAATCTTTAAGTTTATTTATTATTATTATTATTAATATTTGTAACTGCCGTCGCATATTTTAATTAATATTACACGATCTATCATTCCCCTTATAATATTTAGATGTCAAAAAAATTCGTAAAAAATTAAATTTATTTATTATTATATACGTAATTTTCTTTTATTTTTCAAACAAAACTAGAAATCAATGGAATTATATTTTGGGCAATATAAACATAGTCGTGAAAAATATTTTTAGGTATGCAAGTAAAAACAACATTTTTACTGTCGGAAAAGTGAAGAAAAAATAAAGCAGAGCTATATGACATAAACTGAATAATATTACCATTGTGAATATGTAAGAAGGCTAAATTATCACAAATATCTCTAAACTATCACATTTGTGTCAAACTTACCTCTGAACCTTGAAAAGTTTCAAAACTAACCCTGAACTTTACAAAACAATTCAAAAATACCCTACCGTTAGTTTTGGATGAAAACCGTTAAATTTTTGTTTCAAAAATACCCCTAAACTTTCAAAACTTTCAAAAATACCCTTTATCTTAAAACAAATAGAAAATTTAAATAATTTAATTTTCAATATATTTGAATTTAATGTGACTTTGACCGAGATAAATAAGAAATTATCTATAACTCATAATAGCTTTCAAATTGAGATTTGTTGTTTATTTACATCTTGATGCAATTTGATTTCTCTGAATTCTCAAGACAATTTGGTTTTACCGCAATCAAGGTAAAATCACCAAAATACCCATAAGGCCAAAACTAACCAGAAAAGCACTG
>JBBMEF010000028.1:8480188-8496587 GCA_037832685.1 Sicyos baderoa | reverse complement strand
CCATTGGTGTGAGGCCTTTTGGGTGAAACCAAAAGCAAAGCCATGAGGGTGTATGCCCAAAGTGGACAATATCACACTAATGTGGAGATCCGGGTAGATTTGTCGTCCCTTAACAATATGTATTTCATTGTCAAAGGGAAATATGATTGGGTTATCAAACATGAGAGAAGCTTAGTTCTCCAAAATATGCCTCCCCCACATTTCGACGATGGTTTTTCTTGTCATTCATTTTTTCGTTGTTGGATTAATTCTTATCCTTCTTCATTTGGCGATTCAGTTTGTCTCTTTGTGAAAGGCGATAATTCCCCAAGAAGGTTACACTTTTTGTTTGTTGTTTTTTTTTTTTTTTAAAAAAAAGAAATTATCATGACGAGGTTAATACCTTAGATATGATTTTGAGGAAGTCTCCTCCTTTATGGACTCGACATGTTGCATCTTATGTAGAATGATGTGAAGAATCTTGATCATCTTCTTTGGGGATGCAAGATGGCTTTTGTAGCGTGGAATCAATTTTTCAAGGTGTTTGGTTTGATTTTGGGGGACTGAGGGGTTTGCAAAGAGATAACTAAGGTGTTTTTTATTTTCTCCCTTTCGTGATGACTATGTGCCATTTTGTGAGGTCTCTGAGTAAGAGAAATAATAAAATCTTTAGAGTGGAGCGTTCTACCGGTAATATATGATCCCTCGTTAGATTCTAATGTTTTATTTTTATTTTTTTATGTTATAATTATTTTTTAGGAGTCGTTTTCCTTGATTGGAGATGCTTCTTGTGAGTGATCTCCTTCGTTTGAGTTTTTTTTGGATGCCTAATTTGTATTTTACTTTCATTAAGTTCTTTTTTCAATGAAAATTCAATCACAACTTCACCAACAAACTTATCATTTAATTACTACACCCCAGCTAGCATTAATTCCAGCAGTTTAATCTTTAGTTGTTTATTTTGAAATGGTTTAATTTTTTCTTTCTATTTGCATGTGCACTCAGATTTTTTCCTCACTTGAAGTTGGGTCAGATTGTTGCATCTATGGAAGTTAAGGTGGTTACTTGTCTATGTGTTTAACTCTTCTTTTTTTTTTTTTTCTAAAAGAAAAAAAATATTTTTTGATTATCCGGCATTAATATTTTTCCTAATAATTTCCATGTGCTAGCCTGGATATGGAGTATTTACTAAAGATTTCAACATTTCGAAGGCAATGCAGTATACACCACAAGAGAAAATAGTAAGTTACCGTGTATTTTAGAGGCTAGTGGAATTGGGAAAATTTTGCACCGGTTTAGAGTTTTTATATTATTATTTTATTTGTATTTATTTTATTGCTTATTAATTAGCTTTACTAGGCTTTCCTTTGAGTCAAGTAATATATAAGCTGGTTGTAGGGTAAGACATGTATCAACTCAACAATATCAATAAACATGCAAGATCAACAACATAATCAAATGGTTCACAAAACCAAGTTCTTGGGGCAAAAGTCAGAAAACCCCTTCCTTGACCCACACCATATAAAGCGGTCTATGTGCCACAGACCCAAGACCCAAATCCCTCAAGAGACCACAAATCTCTAGGACAATTTGGGATAACCTACTCCAGGCTTGAGTAATTCGGCGAGTAGAACATCCTGGTTGCTTAGGAACCACAAATCCCATTAGGTCTTATACTCACGGTGACGGTGGATCCAATACACTCACCAATGGCCACAAACCCAACTACATACCTGGAAAGTCTCCTTAGTTTACTAGTAAGGTTCCGACATGTTCGTGAGCCTGGTCGGCCAACCATCCACGAAAGTCTTGCAGCAAGAAACATCATCTCAAGCCATGAGTGTGAGCCACTAGGTATTTTTAATTATAAAAATGTCCCTAGAGTCATTAAAATAATTACAAACCCTAAAATCTTTCTTGAGAATCCAAAACGTACCTTAATTACCAAAAACCAGTGTTTTCAAAGCGTAATGTGCAACCCAAGGCGACATTCTTTTCAATCGCCTCAAGGCAAAAGACGATAAAAATGCGTGGCTTGAGTGAAGCGAGGCGCAATAAATAAATGCCTAACTAAATACTATATTGAGCGTAAATTGATATAGAATATATAATTTTATTTTCATAAAGTTTCAAAATCTTACCTAATAATACTTAATAATAAAAACATCAAAATAAAGTCATCAAATTGAGCAAAATAAATGTTAAATATCAAATTAATGTTAAATATCTACTAACAGAGTAAAAGAATCAGCCAACATACGAAAAAAAACAAGTCAAAGCAATTAGAACTATAGCCACCTTACATGGCTGTCAATCTCTCTTGATTTTTCTCTCTTCAGTATCATCAAACTCGTGGAATATTTAATATGTTAAATAGCTGGCTTCAAGAATTTACTGCAATTTCCTTTTTGACTCAAGTTTATATGATCGGAGTTCAGTTCATGTTAAATGAAATATAGATGTTATATCTAGTTTAATTTTAAATAAAACTTGTGACCATGCATTGCTCTTTAGTTGGATGAAAACAGAGAAGGTCAGGGGCCAATATTGCTCATTTATCGAAGTATATGAAAGATAACTCCAATAATTTGCAAATTGATCTCCCGTTGCAGCTACTGTTTGTTGCTCAAAAAGATAATACTGAGACGTCTGCATGCATAGTGAGTCCTCCACAGGTTAAGTATGTCTAATACGTAATTCCCAACCTTTAAGATGGAACTAAATTCAATTATGTTTAATTATTCCATTTTTTTAATTTGTAGCTTTCTTGTCAATGGGATGGGAGTCAATGGAAGGACAATTACAAACATGGTTAGTTTAGATGCACTCATAAACGATTTGTTCAAGACTCTGCTATATCTATTAGGTTAATCTTCTTATCAACATCATTTATTTTTTAAGGATACTGGACCACAGCTTCCAACGAACGTAACTCATTTGCTTAAATTAGGATCAAATCTTTTCCAAGCGATCGGTAGCTTCAATGGTAAGTTGAGGTCCAATTCCAATTCCAATTCCAATTATAAGCATCTTGGTATTTACTATGTTAGAGGATACCCTAAAAGGGCCTTTAATCTTTGTTTAGGTCATTATGTTATAGCGGTTGCCATTATGGGTACTGCACCGTTGCCTGACTCCTCGGTGCTGCAAGATCACGTACAGCCAGTTGTTTCTACTGTGGATTCAGGTATAGCTTCAATTATGAAGGGCAGGTGGAAACTTCTTTTGTTGTTTTTTGTTTTATATTCTACGTATGTATCATTATGATTTGTTATTATGTTAGGATGGTCTGGCTTAAATGTATTCCCATTTTTTTATGCCATGGTTCTGACTTCAGGGTGTTAGCAACTTATTACTCTGCTTGAATCCTTGATATAATTTTATTTTGGTTTTCAGATTCTGAAATAATCGAGGGCCCATCACGAATATCCCTTAATTGCCCCATAAGGTTAGTAGACCGTTTCTGTGTATAATTCTGATACTTTCAGCAACTACAGTGCTTTGATTTAGTATGCTATTTGAGTATGAATTCCTCTTGATGTTATGTGTATTGTGTGAGATAATTAGCATAACTCTTAACTGTTTCGTCACTGATCTGGAACAGATCATTTTTACTGATTTTGATCATTGAGGGGGTGAGGGGCTGAGTTCAGTAGGGTTACTAACCTAACTCCTTGTTTGGCCCATTGAATTGTAAACTTATTGTGGGTCCACAACTTATCAACTCCAACTCCAACTCCATCAATTTATTAACTCCACTCTACAGGATCCCCCATTCCTTTCTTCCTCTCCTCACACCCACCTTCCTCTTTCTTTTTCTTCATATCTCATTTCTCTTTCCATTTTTTCATAATTTTTAAATATAATTTTCTCATTATTATTACTAATTAGTGAATAAAATATCAATATTTATTTAAAAAAAAATTCTTTTAATCCTATACATTTACTTTTAAAACATAAAATACAAAATCATGTTCTAAATATGGTATATTATTATTTCAATTGAAATTATAATGTAAACTATAATACTACGTAATTATAACTCAATTAAAAGTAATCATAGCTCAATTAATATAAAGTTATTAAAGTGTATGCTTATAACCAAGAGGTTTGAATCTCCCATCCCCGATTTTTGTTGAACAAAAAAAACTTGATGAAGTTTTCAATTGAGTGAATTTTTCAGTTTTTATGTAACTTAATCATTGACATGGCAATTGTTTCATTCTGTTTTCAATATGAAACAGCTATACTCGAATCAAGGTTCCTGTGAAAGGTCGTTCTTGTAAACATCTTCAGGTGAGCTTTCCCTACCATGGCATCTAAAAGGTGTTGATGTACCTTCAGTCTTAGCAGGATCGTTGTAAATATTTTCCACACTTATCTTTTATCAAGAAATTGGCGCAACTAGGGCTGATCACGATTCGATTTGGTTCGATTTTCGGCCAAACCAAGAACCAAACCGAATGCGTCGATTTATGTAGACACTAGACAGTAAACCGTGAAAACCGAGGCTGGATCGGTTCTCGGTTTAGAACCGAACCAAACACGGTCGGTTTTCTCGGTTTGGTTCGGTTCAAAACCATTTTTTTTTTTTTTTCGGATTCTGACATTCTGCTTTTTAAATAATTGTGTTAAAAATTGGTTAATCATGTTCTAAAAAACATATTCACCTTCTGTACCATGTTTAAGTGAAGAATCAAATTTATTCCAAAGCTACCAAACCAAATAGATGAAGAGCAAATGATGAATCAAACATAACTCTACATTAATTCACAAAATCAAAAATCAAATCCTTACAAATAGATGAAGAGCAATATAGATGGATAACGTAAAATCATATAACAACATTCCTGGACTTTACTATCTATACAAAATGCTAAATTTAACCAAAGTTACCAAACCCAAGGACTTTAATATCTATACAAAATGCTAATTTTAACCAAAGTTCATATCAAGGGTAGGAGTAATTTTAAATTATATTAATAATAAAGTCGGTTCGGTTTCCTCGATTTTTTGAATTTTCGAACCGCAGTCCAAACCGAAAGCATCGGTTTTCAGATAGTCTAAACCGTCGATCCAATTTTTTCATAAAAAACCGATCCAAACCGGTCGGTTCGGTTCGATTCGGACCGGTTTTTGAACAGCCCTAGGCGCAACAAAAATTTGTGCTAATAGTTTACCTAAGCGAAAATTGCACAAACCACCCCTAAAGTATGGTGTTTGTAACAATTACACCCTTAAACTTTAATTTTGATCAATTACATCCCCTCAAGTTTCATAAGTGTAGCAATTAAACCCTTGAGTCTAATTTAGGTAAGAAAATGAAGGATAAAATAGTCATTTTAAAAGAAAAAAAATGTGTTCATCTCCTTCCTTTGTCTTCTTTTTCAATCTTCATTTCTTATTCTCATCATTTTCAAATTGATTTGGATAAAGATTAACCCAACAAAAATCTAATAAAACATAAAAAATTCAATATTTTACAAAGAGTAACAGAATTTTACAAAGAGAAGAACTTGATTGGATGGGAAGATTGCACAAAAGACAAACAACAATTCTATTTTCCCATTCTTGTTCATGTAGAAGAATTAATGGATGGACATGGGAGAAATGTACAAACTCTCGTAGTTGCACCTCAGTGCAGCCGCTGGTTTTCTTGTCGGCGATGGCGCATTGGTAGTCGATGACGAAATCGCAAAGAGGGCATTTGTAGGTGTCACCGATGGGTTTCTGGCCGCAACAATGGCAATAGGAGTTGCTGCGGTGGCAGAGAAGAGGGGTGTTGTGTTGGCGATGGAAGGATGTTCGGATTCTGGCCGGAAGGTCGATTTGAGTGCATGATTGGTGGATAAGATGGCGGTGGTAAAATATCAAATTTTTTTATGTTGTTATTAGATTTTTGTTGGATTAATCTTTATCCAAATCAATTTGAGAAGGATGAGAATAAGAAATGAAGATTGAAAACGAAGACAAAGGGAGGAGATGAACACACTTTTTTCTTCTTTTAAAATGACTATTTTATCCTTCATTTTCTTACCTAAATTAGACTCAAGGGTTTAATTGCTACACTTTTGAAACTTGAGGGGGTGTAATTGATCAAAATTAAAGTTTAAGGGTGTAATTGTTACAAACACCATACTTTAGGGGTGGTTTGTGCAATTTTCCCGTTTACCTAATTAGGCAACTGTATCATTTGCTCTGGCCTTCTACGTGTGTACCTATATGGACGCCTCCATTCAAGGGTGAGTTAGGTTGGGTTATGATAACCCAATCCATGTATGAGCCACCAATTATAATAACTAGTGGGCTAGCTCATAATCCCTCATCCCAACTATAATAACCCTCCAACCTTGTTATAATATTCCATGTTATAATAGAACTCTCTGCCATAATAACCTGGACCCCAAACACAGATTATTATAGCTCTCCTGTTTTAGTAATCTTCCGTTTATAATAACCAAACAGTTTCCTCAAACGCACCAATACAATTTTTTTTGTTGCTAAACTCTCACAGTTCGTATGAATTTACTGTATGTTATATCTTGAAAGTTTTTTTTAGTTAAATATCAGTGTCTTTTTGTATGTTGCAGTGCTTTGATTTCTACAACTTTATGGACATAAATTCAAGAAGACCATCCTGGCGATGTCCACATTGTAATCAGTTCATTTGCTTTTTGGATATTCGTATTGATCAAAATATGTTGAAGGCAAGTTTAGTGGTCGGCCTTTTCTGAATTTCTCGTGTATTTGGAAACTTTTGTTGCTTTATTCCATTCAATGAATCCATTGTATTCCCGTTTAGGTCATTAAAGAAGTGGCTGAGAACGTTACTGAAGTGATTATCTCAGCAGATGGATCATGGAAGGCCATCCTTGAAAATGATGATAGGAATGGTCAGTCATTGGATGATTCTCTTAACCACCAGAATGAAATGGAACAACAAGAGCCTACTGCTCCTGATGTGGTTGATCTTACTAAAGTTGATGATCATATGGATATCTGCGATTTGGAGATCGAAGACACAAAACCTTGTCTTGGTAATCAAAACCAACCGCTTTCCTCTGGTTTAAAGATATCATCTGAAATGAACAGTAGTAACTCGAATCCAAATTTTGCTCCTGTCTTGGACGATGACTTTTGGTCTGGTCTAGAGACTGGTGGTGAGATTCTGAACTCGAGTACTAGATCAGATGCTTCAATGGGTAATAGCACGTCTGCGCCCAATTTTACTGGTCTTATGCAATTGGCTGGCTTGACTGATCCAGCCACACCTGTTCTTAATCATGCTGTGGGGGTTCCAGGGCCTGTCACCTTTTCATCTCCTGCATTGTACGATCAAAATAATTTGCAGATTCCTATTTTGACTTCAAATGAAAATAATCAGTACGGGAGGATGGCATCAACAGTAAGACCTTCCTTCGCAGTCCCAAACAGGACGCCAACTGCAGTTCAAGCCCTTCCTGCTCAGTCCCAAGCATCAGGCCAGACGTATGGTTCGAGAACTCCTACAATTTCCTCAGCTCCTCATGCTGGACCAAATATTCCAATTAACAGAGATGGTTTAAATACAATATCTCTTGATTCAGAAAGGAGACAACAATTCCCGAGACATCCCGGAGATTCACATCATGCAACAAACCCAGCTCCATATCACCTCCCACAAACCATGCAGGTGCTATTTTATTTTGTTTCCATGATATTTCATGTGGTAATCTATTTTGATGTTTTTCTTTCCAATGAACCTGACTTTTGGTGGCATGTGTTAACTTTTATTACATTTAACTTTAAATCTTGTGAGATCTGTGCCGGGTCGACATAAGTTTTCTGAAATGATTCAGGATGAAATATTTTTGTTTTTGTTTATTTTAAAAATGGATGAAATATGTGTTTTACTCATTGAGTCATGACCTCTAGAATTTAAATAAAAGCAACATATGTTTAAAGCATTTAGCCTTGTATCATTAGACTAATTCCTTATGAATAAGGCAATTAAATGACATTATTTGATCAATGGCCTAAGAGGAGGGCTCCTGCTTATGTTTTCATTCTGAATTTATGGCCTACAGATTTCCTAGATATTATTTACGTGCACACTCATCATTTTACTATAGATATTAACGGATTTTCAGAATTCTCACCTTCAGCAAGCTCTCAATTTCAGAATGTCCCACCTCCGGAATCAAATTCCAAGCAATGCCCGACCGTCTTTACCATTCTCAAGACCTATGAGTCAAGTAAGTGGCTATGGTGGATCTGCTTATGCAGCTGTGACTAGCCAACATGCAAGAATGATGGCTGCTTCTCAACGAGCTGAGCAGATGAGACAATCTTCAGCTATGCCATTACAAAATCAAATTTCCAGATCTGCCCATTCTCTCCAAACCACTCCTGATGGCCTTAGGATATCAGCTGGGGATCTGAGACATGTTGGAGGAATGTCTCAACCCGTTACCGCAGCTGCAGGTTCAGTAGACATGACATCAGAGCAGAACTGGCAGCCCTCAGGTCGAATGCGTGGAAGTCTTTCCGGTCGAGCTTATTCTGATGCTTATGGACACTTAATTATTCAGCCAACTCAGTCTTTACAGTCTGCTCAACCTCCATCTAATTCGGCGCCTACTCAACCCACTGCTGCATTCGCGCAGGCTCAAAGGTCCAACGGGGGGTTGGAAACACTCATTCCAAGGACAAAATAGTACTTGTTGCAGAATTTCTTGTTCTTACAAGTATTGGCTGGATGTACAGGTGCTCTTCCGTTACCTATGGCTCTTTTTATCAATGTTAGTAAAGGTTTTCTGTCGGGTGTTTATTCGAATATACCACGCCCAATTTTGTCTATTCTATTGCAGGTTAGTTGTAAAGTTTTTCATGTAATTAGCTGCCATTGTTTTATAAAATCTGTTCTTCTTTGTAGTGGATGTTTTATATAGATTTATTTAGTTAAACCTTTGACTCTGAGCGCATGAAAGGAATTTATGGTTTTTGAACAAGGAAGTTTGATCATGGAAATGCTTAGCATGAATAGTTGTGCAAACAGTCATGAGTTTGAATCTTTCACTCCAATCGTAATTAGACTAATAAGAAAAATAGTTGCGCTATGTAACGTAAACCGGCCAACTAGAAGGTTCAGTTGAAACTTCTATTCCGATAATCTATGTTTACCTATGATTATAACTTCAAAATATCATTGACCAGACCCATATTCCTTCTGCTTGCTAGTCTCATTAGAGATTGTTTGCAGCGCTGGTTGCCTCTTGGAACCATTTATTTTATAAACTAGTTGCTGTTGTTTTGTACTTCTCTACCTGCATTTTTTTTTGTTTTCCATTTTGTTAATACAATAATATTTAGAGTAGGGGTATTCGAATCTACGAACTCTAGATCGAAGATACATACCAAATATTGTACTTCTTTTTTCTCTTTTTAAATACTATGCTTGTCCATGTTTGAGTCGAGAGTTGTCATCTTAACTTTTTTAAAAACCCAAGTTCGAACTCGAGCATTCCAATGACTTCAAGGCGTTTAGGGTCACCAATTCTCATGACAGGTGTTTAGATGTTTGGATGAGTGATTGCATGAGTGATACTTTGAGTGATTAGAAATTGAGATTATAGTAATAACTCGTTTGGATACGATTTTTTTTTTGTAGAACAATAATAGTTTGTTTGGATATAAATTTTTGTAGAGAAGTTGTAGTCAGTAGTTCGTTTACATGTGAATTTTGGTAAAAAGGTTATAAAAGAAGTCTTAATTTGAGTTATAATGAATGATTATTTAAAGTGGTTATAATAGTTCGTTTGGACATAACTTTTTGAAGAGAGATTATAAAACTCATTTGTAAGAACTCGTTAAATATTCATATAATGGACTTGAATGTTCCATAAAGTAAAAATAGACCCACTTTCTTTTTACAGGAATCTACCAAATAAATTGAAGTTATGTAGAATGGAAGTGAGAGCTCAAAGAAGGTTTAGAATTGAAATTGGAAGTAATTCGGTGCCAAATGAACCAACTGCCAACCTGTCTCCAAGTTACCTGTTTGAATTCGTGAAGTATTTTGGAAATTACCATTTTGAATTTGCTACTTCAAATCCAAAGTCCTCAAAAAAAGTTATACGCCTTTTCGTGCCAAATGAACTAACTCCCCCACTTTATAGTTCTCAAAAAAAAAAAAAAGAGGGATTTATTTTTCAAATAGCTATTAAAATTACATTATCCATTTCTCAAGTATTAACTAGGGGATTTTTCTTGTATAACAAAAATTGGCAAAAAATTACATCTATAACACAAAACTGAAAATAATTGCACATATACCAAAAAATGAAAATAGTCGAGTAATTGAATGTGATTGAGTTTAATCACTAGTTATTGATTGGTCTCAATCAATTGAGTTCAATCACTTAACAAACTAATTGAGTTCGATCACTAGTTATTGATTGAGTTCAATCACTCAAAATTTTAGTATAAACTAATTTTTGATAAAAATGTGCTATAATTCTAATAGAAGATCCTAAAATTGGTATACATAACACATTTTCTTTTACGAAGATACTGTTTTATTTCAAAAAAAAAAAAAAAAAAAGCAAACTGCCTTTTTACAAAATAAAAATAATAAAGGTCTAGGCCTAAATTAAAAATATTAGAAAATTTAAAAAATAATAATTTATATTTGAACTTAAAACAATAACGGTCGTATTTGTATGTATTGATTTCGATTTCACATGAGGAAAATTTTGATTTTATTTTTCAAAAAATGTTAATTAGTTTTTAAAGTAACCAATGATAAAATAATCGAGGGAAATTGTATTATAGATGAGCCATTGTCACAAAATACTTACAAATATATGCAAATTTTAAATTTTTTTCATTCAAAGTCATTAATACGTTTTCATGTTGTTTTATAAATTACAATATTATATATTATTGATATAATATTATCAATGATATTAATGATTATGATTACTATTTTTTTTTTAAAAGTGATCATATTTGTATGTTTTCTGAATTTGACTAATCTTCTAAGTTTTCAAATATCAAAACTTACATAAAATAAATGAATTTATGGTGACCACCTATCAAAGAAATAATTGTATACAAATTTCTTTGACATCTAAATGTTGATCCAACCTATAGAGTTAGTCTTGTAATACTAGTCGAGATGGGGACAAACTGGTCCGAAAGTCACAAATATATATAAAAAAAAAGACTTAAATATAAAATGTATATTTCCAAAATATTATAAAATATACTTTAAAACAGAAAACTGTCTGTGGAGGATGTGCGCCCTATTCGAGTTGAGAATGGGGATACACCTTCAGCCCTTATTTATTATTATTTTTTTAATTTCCTTTTTGAATTCAATATGTGAGATTCAAACTCGTAACCTTATTATTTAATAGATGACTTCATTCCGGTAGTACTTCTTTTGACACCTTCAACCATTATTTAATTTTGTTGCTATACCTATAATAAAGGAATGAGTGGGTTTAAATATATTTTTGGCCCTTACATTAAAATTTTGTTATTTTTTGGTCCCAACACTCAAAATAGTATTTAGATTATATTATTGTTATTACTACCATTACTATATTATATTTAGTTTTTTTAATAATAAAATTTTATTTAGTTTCTATATTTTCAAAACAATCTCATTTTTATCTTTGTATTTCGAAATATTGTTCATTTGGTTTCATTAGTTTTTATACCTTATTTTTTTCAATCAAAATTTTAGCACAAAGCTGAACCCAATAAATGTCGTAACTACTTTTTTTTTTTTTAAGTCGTATATAATATTAGAAGAGTTATATTCTCTCATTGTCGTAACTTTGTATTAAGTGATTTTATGTTTATTCTTTAGAAGTTTAATTTTTTGTTATGTTAAGATCACAATGAGTATTTTTAAGTATGGAAATCAAATAAACATGTTGAAAGTATAGGGACTAAAAAAGTGTATAGGCTAAAATATACATTTCGAAACTATAAAAATCAAAATAAACCTTAAAAAAAATATCAAAATGAACTCATGGTATATCTAAATAAAAGTATTAGGTCAAACAAGTATTTAAACCTAAGAGGAGTTATTTTCAACAAAAATGACGTTTTGCAATATGGTGTTACTAGTTTGTTTTGTGAGGTATGTTTCTGGAAGATTTATAAATTTCTCATATAAATTCTTTTTTAATTAACGATTTTATTATTTGATAGTAATCCAGTTCAACTAGTTCATGCGTTGGATCATGAAAGCGATATATAACTCTCATTTAATTTGAGAATAATAACACAAATGAATGCGTTTTGAAAGCATATGAAGAAAAGTAGAAAACATAGATACGAAAATGAAAGTTAAAAAGTCAAAAGTAAAAGGATAGAAAAACATGTTTAAAACTAAACAGTAAATGGATGCATTTTTTTTGAAACAACGCATTTCTATTTATTTTTCCTCAATAAAAAAAAAAAAAAAAAACGAAAGTGCATTGTGTTCTTTCTTTTAAGAATGAAAATAGAAGTAATAAAACTATTATTATTGATTTTAATTTTTGTTCTTTGAGGAAAATGATAAGGGTGCTAAAGGGGTAGAAAAGAAGTTCTAAAGTTGACATGAAATGATGGTTTGAGAAAACAAGATAACTACAAATAGAGAATTAGGTTTTTGCAACTAAAAGTGGAAATGTATCAAAATTATCTTTGAGGAAATGGCTTTGCAATTGCATGGTCTCAAAATTCAAACATTTTCATCATTCCAATCTCCATTTTCCTTATTCATTTCTCATCTTCTATAAATACCCATCTCCCTTTTATCACCCTCTTCACTTTCTTCTTCCATCCATAACCTATTTTGCATAACCAATGGGGCTAAGTAGATCACTAATTTTGGGTACTTGGATCATCTATGGTGCCATCTTGGCTACCTTCGGTGGTGCACAAGATCGAACCATCAACTATAATGATGCGCTTAACAAGGCCGTGTTGTTCTTTGAGGGACAACGGTCAGGTAAGTTACCTACAGGGCAACGAGTCAAGTGGCGTGGTAATTCCGCACTATCCGACGGAAGACATGAAAATGTATGAAAACAAATGATAAATTTAATTTTGTGTATGTTTAGTGATTCTAAGAGTATGGAATAATCTATTAAAACAATGAGTATGGAATAATCTATAAGAAATTTTGAGATTAACATAATCTTAAAGTTACATTTGAATATTTTTCAAAGGTTATTTATTTCACAAATTATGTTGATCCTAAGGATCTTATTTCTTGATCAAGAGTAGCTCATTGAATATTTGTAAAATCACCAATATTCATCTCTAAGTCATCAAGGCATTCCTTTGAAACAAGAGTAGCTCTAACTACTAACAATATATATATATATAATTTATTTTTCATTATATATCATCTTAGCTAAGCTGTAATTTTTTTGGAGTATAATCTTTGACAGGTGAATTTGGTGGGAGGTTACTATGACGCCGGAGACAACGTGAAGTTCGGGTGGCCGATGGCGTTTACGACAACATTGTTGGGTTGGGCCGCCGTAGAATACGAAAAAGAGATGGCATCTGCAAACCAACTCGAACACCTCCGAAGGTCGATCCGGTGGGGCGCCGATTTCATCTTGAGAGCTCATGTTTCACCCACTATATTCTATACTCAGGTTTGTGTTAGATTTGAACCTGTAACTTATTGAATTTACATGCTTTGTGCCATTTAAATTATACCTATATAATACAAACTTGTCCAATCCATTAAAGTAAAAAGTTATTAGCTAGATTCCTAACTCTCCTTTTGCTTTAAAACCACGTACACGCAAAATGCATATAATTTTCCCATCAATCTATAAACTTTAACACCATCAACATATAAAAACAAAACGCACTACTGCAATATCTTAAATTGAAGGCGGGCATAAAATTTAAAATTGAATGTGTACTATATAATTACCCCGTTATGGTGCCGAAATTTTGGTAACATGTTTTCATTTTTCTGTGTTAAATATGCATGCATGTGTGTATTATCATCTTTTTAGAAGTATATATGGAGACAAGTACTAGATTATTTGGGTTTAGAAATGTGTTAACTTCTTTCATTGGAAAGGGTCAACACATGTTTCCTTTTTTTTTATTAAGTTGAATGACTTTTAATGGCGGGCACAACTTGAATACACGGTTTTCATTGGCGGACACAACTTTCTTCTTTAATAATTATGGGGACCATATCTTAATTTCTTTCTTTTCACATTTGTGGGGACCATATCTTTCTTCCTTTTCACATCCAATGTTTGATAATTTTTAAAGGCGGGCACAATTAAAATGTGCGTTTAAAATGTGTAGTACGTATAAATAATAATATATTTTAATAGCGGGATGAAACATTTTAAAATAACCCGAGCTAGATGATTTCTGTAAAAAATAAAAATAAAATAATAAAAGGATGGCGGGCAATTGTTTGCCCGCCTTCAATAATAATCGAAGGCGGGCACACATCCCCGCCTTAAACAATAATCGAAGGCGGGCATATGTGCCCGCCTTAAAAATGAATTAAAGGCGGGCACACTCGCCCGCCTTCGAAAGGCATCAAAGGCGGGCATCCGCGCGCGTCTTCGATGACTTTTAAAGGCGGGCGTGTGTGCCCAAAAAATGGTTATAACTCCGATTAGTATAAAATATGCCAAGTCTCACCATTTTAAATAACCAAATTCGAATCTCATAAGCTCTCTAGAATACCTGATCTCAAAAATTAAAAAAAAATTAAAAAAATAATAATAATAAAACTCTTTAGAATACCTATTATTTTCTTTTTAATCTCTAACAAAGGTATCGAAGGCCTTGTGACTCACACTACACTAGTGTCTTTACTTTTTTTGTCATTTGCAGACACTTCATTCCTATTAATACAAATATTATCGTTGATCTTGGAGGATCATTCTCAATATGAACAAAAATATTGAACTAATAATATATATATATATATATATTTTTTTTTTTTTTTTTTTTTTCATATTGAAATCAATGTTGAACTATTATTTTACTTCTCTGTGTTGTCATAATTCTTTGCAACCTTTCTTCTTTTTCACGAAACCTCTTTGCAACATTTACATTCTACCACCAAAGCACCTGAAATCAAGAAAAGTACGAATGATATTGAACAATGGTTTGAAATTAAAGACCAAGCTCTTACAACTATGATAAATGCAACTCTCACGCAGTCTCTCTTTCTTTTTTTTTCTTTTTTTTTTAGTACAAATTGGGGGAGGGGGATTACAATACTCCGACTCTTCTCCGGTTCGAATTTGTGACGTTTGTGTTGAACTGGTTTACAACCAAACAATAAAACTACTACGCCACTATTCCCATCGACAATGAAGATCTTGTTCTTTATGCTATGAATGGGCTCTCATCTTTAAACAAATATTCTTCAATACTTCGATACGAATTTGATCCAAAAGTGAAAAGCCTATGAATATCTGTCAAATCTAGCGACTATAAAAGTAGAAACCAAAACTTTCCTTCTTTATAAATTTTTAACACGAATCTAAATATTTTCTAAATTTATAATTAACTTTTTAGTTATGATCTCGATTACTTATAAGATATGTCCATTTGTTAAGTGGATAAAAAAAAATGAAAAAAACAAATATTGAAAGAAAAGATTAAACGTAGAAATGATAAGTTTATAAATAAAATTAAAATGAATTAAAGAAAGAAAGAGAAAATTCAACATATAAGAAAACATATAAATTAAAAAAAATTAAAAAAAATTCTTAATATCTAAATATTGTAGGGTCATAAGGTATGTCTTGTAATATTAATGGAGGTGGATGCAAGCTGATCTGGACAATCACAAATGTCAATAAAAAAATTAAAATTAAACCAAAAAAGAGGAAAAATAAATAATAAAAATTTTGCAAGTGTATTCAGATGTGAACCATGTGCAACCGAGACCTTGGGGGTGCTATTTCCCACTATAGCACATTCTGTTTTACATAAATATATTAAAAAAAATAAAAATTTGGGGGGCCACCTCACCACGGTTCGCCCATAAAAGTGAGGTGATTCGATTTCATGACCGTTTAATAATGAAGATACACTTATGTCGGTTAAGTTGTTGTTCTTAGTAACGTTTATGTATTTTTAATAAAGCTTTTTCTTTAAAATTGGTTTAAAAATAATACTAATTTTAATTTAAATTATTTCAATAATAATAAAAACTTTAATACAAAAAAAATATCACGAAACATATTTTCAAAATTTATATAGAAAAACTACATTAAAGTAATAAAGCAATATGAACTAAGAAAACAGTATTTCGAAAACATTTCATAACTTTGTATATTCTCATCTTTAGTGTGAATACACTAGTACAAAATCAAGTATCAATGGCGGACACAAAATTTGGATTTTTAAAAACACGGAGTATCAATGGCGG
>JBBMEF010000028.1:8459127-8480088 GCA_037832685.1 Sicyos baderoa | reverse complement strand
CAGTATCCTTAAAAAGGAAATGATGCTGGTAAGAAGATTCAACTGATAGGTATAGAAGAATCTAAAACAAATCATTTTGCACCTAAACTAACCATGTATATATTTGTCCTTCCATTGACTCCCCTCCCATTGACAAGAAAGCTACAGATTGGAAAAAATGGAATAATTAATATAGTGTAGATATAACTGAGACAAACTTAGTTACATCTTGAAGGGAGAGATTTACATATTAGACATACTTAACCTGTGGAGGACTGATTATGCATGCAGACGTCTCGGTATTATCTTTTTGAGCAACAAACAGCCGCTGCAACGGAAGATCAATTTGCAAACACAGAATTTGAGATGAAGAATACTGGTTTAACAACATTTATAGTGAATAACAATAAGAAACACTTGACGTTTGATGGAGTTATCTTTCACATCCTCATATCATCAGATATTTTATTTAGCTTGAACTGGACACCAATCATATAAACAGAATCAAATAGGAAACCAGAGTAAACTCCTTGAGCCAACTATTTAACATAATAAAATTCCACAAGTTTGATGGTACCTATAAAATACGATAAAGGAAAAAATCCTAAAATACAACTAAACAACTAATAAACTCCAACAAGGTCAAGTGACAGTGATGGAAAGTGGCTACACTTGTAATTGCATTGTCTTGTTTTTTGTATGTTGGATCATTCTCTTCCACTGTTTTTAGAATTTAGAGAATTGTAGCCATTGGGACTAGTTGTTTTTGAGTTAATGGCCGTTAAGGGTTAAGCATTATTTGTTTTAGTTAGATAAATAGTTGCACGGCCAGCAGTGTTAATGCTAGCATAAAGACTAGCCTCTTTATTCTTTGGAAGACAGAACCTTCTTTCATATGATCTTATCCCATTAATCTTACGCCAATGCACCAGATAGACTCCAATTCCAAAACTGATATGAATATGATTATAAAGAAATCAAAACTGGATTGGAAAACGCAATGTATTCTAGATCTTACCAAATTCAACAAAATCTCAAAAGCCAAGCAAGAACAGTCGTGGATTTTACTCCTAACCAGACATTCTATAAATTCCTAATCATGTAATCCTTTTGTAACCATTTCAAGAAAAAATCATGCAAAGCGAAATCCCACACCGAAACCGATGAGCAGTGTAGGAAACCCTAAATGGTTAATTCAACGAAAAAGGAATCAAAACCTGGCGAGGGAAAAGCAGAGATTGCAAAATTGGGCAGGCTCGATTTGTTCGATACGGTTGACGTGCGCTGTTAAGACATCGATGTGCATGGAGATTCTGTTCAAGTTCATCTCATATGTCGACGGTGCCCCCATCTCCGCCGCCGCTCGCCGGAGCAAAAATCCCCTTACTCCGGCGGCTGTATTGCGAGGGTTTCACTTTCAGCACGTTCGGGAGAAGACTGCCGATGAGGGCTTTGAAGTAGCGGGGGAAATCTGTAATTGGCCCGTTTTGTTTCCCGGGATTTTTCATCTCAATTCTTTTGGAAATTTCGTCCATAACTTTTCTTTTTTTTTTTTTCATTTGGTCTATTTTAAAAATTACAGAATTTTGTGAGTATTGAATATTGTTTTTGACATTAGTAGATTAGTAGAGGATTGTTTTGGAAATTTCGGGAGAAGACTGCCGATGATTGGCACGACATGATGGCAACCTCTTAGGTTTATAATTAGGTTAGGTATAATTTAGTAATGTTAGTGTTTATCAGTTTGGAATTAGGTTAGTGTTCATTCATTAGGTTAGGGTGTTTTATTGTAACGAGTGAAGACCGCTCCAATCAATGAATTTGACTATACAATATTTTCATATCAAATATATTTATAAGAAATTAATTTTTTTTTTAATCTTTATAAGAAATTAATTTTTAGGTAGGTAGTTATCATATATTGGATTAATATGAATATATTTTTATTTTTGTTTAGTATTAATATATTTGGTTTAGGTCAATTTTTATATTAGTTTATTAATCGAAGCAAATGAATATATTTTGATTTTCTAAAATACAATTATTCTAACAAATTGAATGGATTCATTGGATAGATTTGCTTCGATTTGAATTTATCGATATTTTATTTTTCTTTTACTCCTAACGAACGTAAATAGAATTTTAGCTGCGTATCATATAATTTAATAAATTATTGATGTAATAAATTAAGTTTCTAAATTTAAGAAGAAAATTTTACATATAAAATTAAATGTTTATATTTTTTTATATTCTATTAATATTAAGTTTTAATTATTAAAATGATAAATTATTGATTTAATAAGATATTAAAACTAATACTTATTAAATTAATTTTAAATTTTAATAATAATAATTTAGTTATTTTATGCTTAAACTTTATTTTTACGGGAAAAATTAGTAAAAAAAGCAAAATTAAAAAAAAAACACCGGAACTAAAAATTGAGTATTAGAATAAATTTGTTTTAAGATTTAAAAAATATTTTTTTTTTAGTCCCCTAAGATACAATTTGAATTTATTTCTTGGGTTTCAAAATTAAAGAGTTTAGCATTAACATTTCAATAATATTCATTAATATATGAACACTTCTAACTAATAGTTTTGTTTTGTGAAGAACTAAAAATGATTAATATTCAAATATAACACATTTTACTTCGATTGCAACCATAATTAATAGCTCTCTAATTTAATTTAAAAGTTTGCAATTATGACAAGGTATAACACTCAAAACTACCGTTTTTATTGATATTAGCAAAAAAAACATGAATTTGCCTCCTTACAAATGAACAATAACGATACAAAAGAAAAAATAGTACTCAAATAAAACAAAATTCCCCAACAAAATTCACCATAAAAGTAATATGAACAATAACCAAATTCCCAATAAAATGGAAAGGGAAGAAAAAAGGACTCTCCAAGAAAACCCAAAAATATTAGAAAAGTCTGTCAACTCAAAATTACCTCATAAACCGTAATTTATGGCGATGAGGTGGAGGCCTTCCCCCACAAGCCCATACTCCAAATCTCCTGCACTTGAGCAGCTGCACCATTAAAGATCTCTTTGAGGTGGAGGGCTTCTGACACAACCCATACTCCAAATCTCCAAATCTCCTGCAACTCGAGGCACCATTAGAGATCTCATTGAGGTGGAGGCCTTCTGCCACGACCCATACTCCAAATCTACAAATCTCCTGCAACTTGTGCACACAAGCCCATACTCCAAATCTTCTGCAACTTGAGCAGCGATCCCAGTGAGGTGGAGGCGTTCTGCCACAAGCCCATACTCCAAATCTCCAAATCTCCTCCAACTTGAGCAGATGCATTCCATTAAAGTGGAGGCCTTCTGCCACAAGCTCATACTCCAAATCTCCTGCAACTTGAGCAGCTGCACCATTAAAGATTCCATCGAGATGGAGGCCTTCTGCCAAGCCCATACTCAAATCGCAACTTGAGCAGCTGCACCATTAAATATACCATTGAGGTGGACGCCTTCTCCCACGAGCTCATCCTCCAAATCTCATGCAACTTCAGCAATCGGCGGTGCCGTCGGAGGAATAGTCAGCATGAGAGGAATCGCCGCCTCCAATCTCCAAATTGCTGTTAGTAGACGCCTGATCATTCGCACGATGGCACTATAGGTAGCGCATTTGGGCCTCCATTCCGTCTTCTTTCCACAAATGCCGCCCTATACATGAATTTGCCTAATTACAAGTGAACAAATTGAATGGATTCATCGGATAGATTTGCTTCGATTTGAATTTATCGATATTTTATTTTTCTTTTACTCTTAACGAACCTAAATAGAATTTTAGCTGCATATCATATAATTTAATAAATTATTGATGTAATAAATTAAGTTTCTAGATTTAAGAAGAAAATTTTACATATAAAATTAAATGTTTATATTTTTTTATATTCTATTAATATTAAGTTTTAATTATTAAAATGATAAATTATTGATTTAATAAGATATTAAAACTAATATTGATTAAATTAATTTTAAATTTTAATAATAATAATTTTGTTATTTTATGCTTAAATTTTATTTTTACGGGAAAAATTAGTAAAAAAAAGCAAAATTAAAAAAAACACTCGAACTAAAAATTGAGTACGTAGAGTAAAGAGAAGAAAAGGGGACTCCCAAAGAAAACCAAAAAACATTAGAAAAGTCTGCCAACTCAAGCACCATTAAAGATCCCATTGGAGCGGAGGCCTTCTGCCACAAGCCCATACTCCAAATCTTCTGCAACTCGAGCAGTGGTGGAGGCCTTCTGCCACAAGGCCATACTCCAAATCTCCAAATCTTCTACAACTTGAGCAGTTGCACCATTAAAGATCCCATTGAGGTGGAGGCCTCCTGCCACAAACCGATACTCCAAAACTCCTGCAACTTGAGCAGCTGCACTATTAAATATCTCATTGAGGTGGATGCCTTCTCCCACAAGCCCATCCTCCAAATCTCATGCAACTTCAGCAATCGGTGCACCGCCGGAGGAATCGTCGGCACAGGAGGAATCGCCGCCTCCAATCTCCGAACTGCTGTTAGCAGTCGGCTGATCAATCGCATGATGGCACGGTAGGTAGTGCATTTGGGCCTCCATTTCGTCTTCTTTCCGCAAATGTCGCTCTATACATGAGGAGCTAGCTCTCGAAATCTGCACCAATTCGATCCATGACGTCAAAATCAGTTATAGAGTTTTCGTTCTTGGATCTAATAAAATAGTTGGATTTCTTATATATATATATATACAATAGTTGGATTTGTTTTAAGTTAGTTAAAATAATATTTCGGTCCCTCAACTATCATCATTGTTCTATTTTGGTCCCTACAATTTCAAAAGTCCAATTTTGGTCCCTCAACTTTGATAGAAGCTTAACAATAGTCATTGGAGTTAAAAAAAATTAACTGTGTTAAAATATTGATGAGCTGACAATAAAATAATAATATTCCCAACACACGGTAATTGCTAATTAGTGGCAATTATTAGTGGCAATCATTCATTCTATCTATTTTTTTATTTTGTTTAATAGAGATTTTTAGTTTAATTCAAAAAATAATTAGATCATTTTAAAAAATATCAATCATAGTCATTAGCATTAATAATAATATTGTAATATTAGACAATATGCTTTTTTTCTTTTTTTTTTCTTTTTTTTTTTCTTTTTTTTTTTTTTTTTTAATGTCAATCATAGTCATTAGCATTAATAATAATAATATTGTAATACTAGACAATATGGTATTAATAATCCACACTATTGTATTACTATTACATAATACTATATTAATAATATGTAATACTGTATTAATAATAAATAATATTGTATTAATGAGTATTAATAATACATTATTGAATTGTATGTATGAATGCAAATATTTGTAAATTTGACTACGATATTTTCTTCGTTGCGCTCTCTCGATTTTCGCCATTCATCCAAATTGTCCTTCTCCGTCACTACCGCACCTTCTCCTCCCATATCTCGCAAAACCAAACACTCCAAATACTTCTTCGCCGACACCTAAACAACACATTAATCGTCAAAAACACCTTCGATTTCATCTATCTCATGACATCTAAATCCACAACATCATCAAAAACTCTAATCTCTCGAAAAATTAAAACCACGCCACTTTTTAGCGTCTCCCCAAATTTCGCTCTCTATTTCACCTCACAGAATCTCTCAATCGAAAACTCGATCTCTAACTATAGAATCCGGTTAAATGACTGAGGATTTGAGTTGAAATTTTTTGCCATATGAAATAATATAGTATTTTAACCTTAATACTATTTTATAAACATTAATATTGTATTTATAAGCATCAAGTAATACTTTTTTTAAACAATAATATTATATTTAACCATTAATACTGTTTTAGAACTATCCGCTAATTATTCATTAATACTACATTAGGTGAAATAGTATGAAAATATTTTATTAATACACTATTATATCTAATCACATCTCAATTAACTACTATGTATTATTATTAATACCACTAAGATTATGTAATACTGATCCAAATTGTATTTCACAAATCTCGTGTACCGCCTTTTCTCCGCTGCAATTTCACTAGCCGCCCCCGCACCACTTTCTCCCTCCACCTCTTCTGACGAAAATCGAAATTCACCCAATAGTAGATAGGAAAAAGGATGAAGTAAAAACAAAGATTTGAAGACAAAATAATAATGAAAATCATGATTTAAAAAAAAAAAAAAAACAAGTTAAAATAAATTTATAGTTTGCCACGTGGCCACAATAAATTGCTCAAAAAAGCAAACGAGAGAAAGAAAAATAAAACAGGTAACAGACAGAATTTACTAGCACGGAGCAACCGGTTGGTGAAAGAAAGGAAAAAAAACTGTCAAAACAAGGGTATATTAGGTATTATTTAAATTTTTTATTAGTTAAATTTAAATTAAAAAATAGATTTATAAGTACGTCTAAAGATAACTATTTGTAATTATTTTCCTAAAAATAGACAATAATAATATTATAGGTTTGTCATTCACTAACGCTGTAAAATTAAATTTGAATGAGGCGGACCGAGAGAAATAGAGAATATATCAAGAAACACAATTTTGAATAGGAGATTCAAATATAAGAGCTAAGATTTTCTTTTTAAATAGAGAACAAAGGAATAACCGAATTGGAAAGTTTGTTACAAGAGAGGTAAAACGAGGTAGCATTTTACAGCATATGGGAATGTGAAAACAACAAAGAGAATATCCTAAAAGAAAAGGTTATATATAAATTAAATGGTCTTATTTGAGAAAGAAATAACCCAATAATCCTATAACCGAGCCACACTAACAATACAAAACCGTTATTTTTGTTGATGAAAGAGAAGAAATTAATTAATTAATTGATTAATCACCGTCTAGGGTGAGGTTTTGAAATAATTACAAAGAAATAATGAGAGTTTAATTAGAAGTAAATTAAAGTGATATTTTTGTGTAACAAATTTTTTTTAAAAACAAATGCGGAATATTTTTTTTAAAATTGTTTGTAGCAAAAAAAAAAAGAAAAGAAAGCAAAGCACAATAAAATAACAAAATTGCACACACTTAAAGTTAAGTAAACTAATTACCTTCAATCTATTCAGCAGATTGAAATCAATTAATTTAATGGATGGGAAGAAAGTAAGTTCAAAAAATTGAAAGTAGGTAAGTTGAACGAATGAAAGTTGAAAGAAAATTATAAAATACGAAGAAAGAAAAAAATCTATTATAGATGAAATATTTTTTTTAAAAAAAAGTTATAATCATATGAAGGAAAAGAAGAAATTGTGTTAAGAGTAGTTCACAGCCTGACATTTGAAAGCAAGCAAGCAAGCAATTTGATATCAGAGGCATCAAAATGGAAAGAAATATAGTCTATATGAAGGAAAGAGAATTATAACAAAATAAATGCATGAGAAAATACAAAAACCCGGAATTATTTCATTGCCGATAGAGAACTGCAAAGTTCCAACACCTCATTCTACGTTAAACTGCAGCTCCAGCCTGCAGCAAGGATGCTCTGGCAATATCAAGTGCTTCCTCAACTGAAGACGCACTTTTAAGTTTAGCTTTGTCAACCGAAGGCTGAAACCTTGCTAGTTTAGAGAGAAGTTCAAATTCCTAAAATCAAAATATACACATATATCAATAAAACATTCATATAGCAACACATTCACAATAAGTCAAATGATTCGAGGTACTTGGACTCTCCCTAACTCTTGAGATCTCATACAATTCAAAGATGATGAATTTAACAAGTCCGTAGGCTTAATACTACCACTTAATCAATCAAACTAACCAATGATGATGAACTTAAGATAAAAATACGGATAAGTTGGGTCAAATTGAACGCCAAATTTGTAATTGAAAATTAAAAAGTTGCATTGTTTCGTATGTGCATGAAAACTGAAGGCAATTCTCCAAGAATGATTGGACTTCCCAAAGCAAAATTAAATAAATAAAACAAAGAAGTTCCTATGGGGCAGATAGGAAATTACCTCAGGACTTCCGCTTTCAAGAAGAACCCCTTTTAATTTACCTGTGGGGCAGATAGAGCAACCTTGTTATCAACATAATGTTAAAGTCGTAGGGGAAAAAGAAAGGTATATGGATAGAATGAATGAGCTACATTACCAGAATCAATCCAAAAAGTAGCAATCTTAGGATCGAAGTTTCCGATTTCAACTGTCTCACCAACTGTAGAGCGAGGGATTAGAGTCAGAAGACATAATGAGATTTAGGAAAGACAGAACTCCATAAGCATACATATTATTACCATTATCCCCAAAAAATTGCCACCATATTTTCCTAGGGCTCCCTTCGTATTCAAACACCCTTGAGTAGAAGTACGGAAGATAATCATATCTGGTAGTAATAATGTAAGGATGAGTATGCTGTTTGAGTGACTAGTGAATAATGAATAAAGAAAGTCTGTTTAAGATTCTAATATTCAAATGCAAGTCGCGAAGAAAAATATCCAATTACATATGAGTTCGAGCAGTTAGTAATGCGTTGACACAATGCTGAGCCGAACGACGAGCATGATCCACATGTTCGACCCGAGCTACACGATCATACAGCTGTTGTATTTGATTCACAGTTATTACCCAATTCAAGAGGAAATCGAAGAACAGAGGCTTAAGGGGAAGAAGGAAAAACCTTTAATGGAAATGCTGCCACATCTCCAACTGCAAAGATTCCTGGTACCTTTGTTCTGAACATGCCATCAACCTAGGCAAAAAAATTGTATGACTTAGCTTCTTTTTTATAGACAAAAAATCATTTCCTTGGATATTTTAATGGTTATGGAATAATTTATGATTGTCAACTGAAGTGAAACACTAAACGGAAAAGAGTACAGTATGAAATTGAGCTACGATACACAAACGAAAGTGATATCCCTGACCCGCCCCTAATGGCCTAGTGAGTGAAGGGTCATGGAAATATCTCTTACCTAGGGGAAAAAGTTATTCAACTCTAACCCAACCCTATCCAAATAAGCATAGGATAAAATTTTCAATTCGGACTTTAGTTTCATAGTTTGAATGATAAGTTCTGATGAGATTGTTCCAAAAGAAGGCATGTGAAACCAATTAAAAAATGTGTTATTTATAGGAATTGGGACGATTAAAAAGAATGAAGAGTCTCCTTCAAAATTTACCTGTATACCGCCAACAGTGCTATTTAATCCCACTTGCTCAAACGGACCGACAGCAGGCTTTGCACCAATGCCTATTACTACCTGAAAGAAAATTAAATGAAATAAACCATCATGGAGTGGCTCAATTGATTGAAGAGAGTCTTGGGGTGCTTAAGGTGACGGGTTCAATCCAAGGTGGTCACCTACCTAGGAATTAGCTTCGTATGAGTTTTCTACCTTGACATCCAAATCTTGTAGGGTGAGGCAGTATGTCTCGTGAAATTAGTCGAGGTGCGAGCAAGCTGGCCCGGACAGTCACGGATATTAAAAAAAAAATAATAATAATAAATAAATGAAATAAGACTATATCAATTCACCCGTTTTTCCTAATTTACATGTGCTGCTAAAAGCTGAAAAACTAATTTTTCAGAATTTATCAAACACGCGGACATTGAGAGATAAATACCCCATGTATTTTGGGTGAATAGCCTAGCCTGCTGGCTACTAGAAACGATGGGGAAAAATCCCAATAGCTAGAAAATCTTTCAATCGTTGTCATATTTTCATTTGCTCAAATTGTGCCAATGTCTGGCTCTCTGCATAAAAAATAAAAATCTACCTCTACTATCGACCCATAATTCTGCCATTTTGCTAGAAGGTAAAGGTCTAGAGTTTCAAATTCAAAGGCTCATAGCAAGTGATAGGTAAAGGGTGGCAGGCTATCCCCGCTTGAGGTTCATCAGAGTAGACAATTAGGAGAGAAATCAAGCAAAAATAGATACCGTGTCTGCTTCAATGGAGGACCCATCCTCAAGTCTAACAGAAGTGACCCGACCATTTGCACCACTTTCCAAATTTTTTATGGAGGCCCCCTGATAAATAGTTGAAATAGTAATGAAAACAGTAAGACATTAAAAACTTGCAACGTTTTAGTGTCCACATACAAGAGGCTGAGAGAGAGGGAGAGAAAGAGACCTTAACGAATTTGACACCATTCTGCTGGTAAAATTCTTCATATTTCCTGGCCAGTGAAGGTGTAAAAAGTCTTTGCAATAGATGCTCCTCGGGAAATATGATCTACAGTGTTTCAAAACAGGTGAAGAGGAGTGAAAGGAGACATAAAAAAATATTAGAATTTGAACCCACAAATAGAGAACGATGATTGAATTCTAATTCTAAGAGAGAAAAAAGTAATAAAAACTATGAACATTTACTTCCCATCGGGAAGAACTCATTCATAGTTCTTAAAAATTAAGATAGTTTCATAATTTTGAAATAAGGTAACCACACCCGTCCCTAGGCCATGTACCGGAGACATCGAAGGAGTAGTTTCACAAGTGAGTCTCGAACCTGGGACCTTGAGGGGAGCATACCCTCAAAGCCCAAGTCTTCAACCACTGCACCACCCTTTGGAGACAATATAGTTTCATAATTTTGGCTAGATAATTGTGTGAACATTTCCACTAAAATGCACAATATACCTTTATTTAGGACTACATGGTGCTCAACATTTAAAATCCCAGCACATAGGTTAGGTATTGGGGGCAAAATCTTTTGGAATACTTGGCTCATAAATAAAGAGGTGTTATTATCTTGGCTTCCATTGATGGTTAAAAAAACAGTGGTGAAAGATATAAAAGTTTAGGTTATTATGAATTTATGATGTCTATTATTTTTTAATTCAACAATGGTATAAGAGATTTAAACTCATAACCACTTGATTATCAATTCATACATCATGTCTATTATAATATCTTTTAGTTGTCAAATGATCTGCAAATTTTTTCACTACATAAATACCACTGTATCTTTTTTTACAAGACAAATACATATCTTACATTTTCAAATGTTTCACTTTGAGATTATGTTGTTATGTGTATATTCAGAGACATCTTTATTCACACCATCTCATTTTTAGGATCTTAGATTTTGTAGCATCTCATGATACCTTGACCCAAACATGTCATAAAAAAAACATTCTCAGTCTCTAAACAAAATAATCCCACGTCTGTATCACTAATATCACTTCAACCAAATGAAAGGATGATGCAAGAACAGATGAGGTAAGTTAGATGCATTGTGCACATAACTTAAAAATCTCATCCCAAAAAACAAGTTAGTAGAGCGATCAAAATTCAAGCAAGAGGAGTCCATACTGTTGTATCAAGATTCCAGCCAACAGCTGCCGCAGCGACCTCCATACCTATATAACCACCTCCAACAACCACCACCTTTTTTGCCTTCTCCTGGAAAGGAGATAAAAGTCAATCGGTAACACAAAAAGTAGTCTGTAACTTCTGGAGAAAATAATTTATGCAAGTTAGCAGTGTGTGAGTGAATATGCGCTGCGGGTAGAAAGGGGTGAATTACCAACGAGGAAATTAGTAAATCTGCATCCGCAACATCTCGGATGTAGTGAACACCTGGTAGCCCACCACCAATCTTATCTGGAAATCTGAGAACAAGAGAACAGAGATAGTGGATCTTTAGTTAGTCTACCTATTAATATAGTGTAACAGCACTTATAAGACACTCGTTGTAAACGTAGAATAGAAGCACCTCGAGGCTGTACATCCTGTTGCAATGAAAAGTGATCCATACTTGAGCAGTTTGCCTGAAGTAGTTTTCAGGGTCTGGTTTTCAATGTCAATACCCGAAACTGGATCTTGATAAAACGTCTGAAAGGCAAATAAGATATACAAAACATTTTACTTTACAATAGACAGCGCTTGGAACCAAAATTTAAAAGGGGAAAAAAAAAACTATCAATTTCAAGCTTTGCAACTTGGAGAAGATCAGTCAAAACTTCATATTGCAGATCAACAAAAATAAAAAATAAAAAAATCGCTCATCATATGCTAGAAAAACTTTTACTCAGTCCATGTCTACAGATCATTAACAATGATATCTCATTACATATCTGACTCAAGAATAATATACTTGTCAACACACATTAGCAGAAATAGAAGTCAAGAAAAACCTTAAACATTTGAAAAACAATACAAAATGACTCACAACAATATCTCGGAACAGTTATAATATTATCTACAATTATACGATGACGATAACTAAATCTGGTGTTCCAAGAGGCTTCTGTAACACTTCCAACAGACACTGCCAAATATATAACTGAAAAGTACTACACAGGTGATCATAAAACAAAAAATGACAATTACCTCAATACCTTTCTCCTTGTACCATTCGGGAGTTTGTCTTTCCCCACCAGATCCAACACAAGTATGAAACCCCTATAACCAAGAGTAAGATCAGTGTATTTGTTAGTTTGCCTCAATAAACGGCCAAGCTAAAAATATAGAAACAACGAAATCGCAGATCATGCTGAAAAGATTGACGGCAAATAGAAAATGTAATCTCCAAGAGCAATAATATCTTACAGGCAAGCGAGCTGGTTTTTTATCAAGAGGAAACAAGTAACCTTTTGTCAACGCCGGACGCTCATACGGCGCAAATGCCTGCAATAGAATCACAATTCGAAAGAGATAAACAAGCTAACTCAACATCTTCATCGTCTACAACAACACAGAGAAGAAGAAGAAGAAGAAGAAGACGACGAATGACCTCTTTAGACACCATACAAAGCCGTCCATCGGCCATTCCATGCTCGACAAAAGCACGAGCGGCATAACCAGCAGCATTTCCACCACCAACAATCACAAACCTACAATAAAAAAAAAACACAAAAATCATCCTCCACATCGCAAGATCGAACACAATCAGTAAAAAAATGAAGAAATCAAAACACAAACTCTCTATTCTCGTTATCGAAGGCGGTGGAGGCAGCAACATAGCTTCGCCGGAAGCCACTGAAGGCAACAGAAGAAGGCTGACGAGGTCCATGAAAAGCACCAGAGTGCGGGCACCAGAGAGAGAGCCCGTGCTTCAGCGATAAGGAGTTGGACGCAGCCGCCATCATCAACCTGCGAACTGCACAATCTCGAGCAAAACAGAGCGATCGGCGAATCAGAAACGGCGATTGAGAATATGCAAGAGTGAAGATCGATGGCAAACCTGAAGGCATGGGAATTGGCGAGGAGTATATATAGAGAGCGAGAAATTGCAATAAATTATTGGGAAAAGGAGGCTGATCTTTGTGGTTTTGGCTCTACGAGAGTTCCAAAGGGCGCGAGTGAGTTTCAATTTGCTGCATCGCAATGGCGAGCCATTTCATTCCTGCACTGCACTTCCGCTCACCATCTTTTTGTTTCCCGTTTCTCTTCTCAATCTGTTACTTGCTTTAACAACCATCAAACCACGTCGTTTATTGAAGTCAAGTGAGTGGTTCGAATTGAGAACCGAATCGATTCAACCAATTTGATAAAATATGAAATCGAACCAATAACCAATATAATTTTTAGTTAACCTCATAATCGATTCGATCTAATTGATTTGACAAAAAACAAAAAAATGATTGCCTCTATTTTCTTCTATTTAATTTTCTTAAGATTTGATTATATTTTACTTCTCACTCCTATTTTAATCCTTTTTTCCCTACAAATTTTTTAATAGAATTAAATAAAAATAATTAGTCATTTATTAATACAAAATTAAACTAATATATTAAAAAAAAATAAAGTAAATAAAATAATATTAATTTAGTTCGAATTTATTTACAAATAACAATTGAACCAATGCAACAAAATTTGATTTTCTATCAAAAAACCAATATGTTGAATATTAGTGCAAAATTCGAACCAATCCGATAGATCATTTTGATTCGGTTTGAATTTTTTGGTTTTGGGTTTGTATTATCGCCCATATTAAGGAATATATTTTGTTAGAAGACAATTTGTTCTTTGCCATTTGTTGGTTGTCCATTATTCCGATAAATAGTTCAAATATAAAAAATTGAAATTATTTTGACCAATTTTTACTTTTCATTCATAAATTACAATTAAAGGAAAAATGTATTGGATTGCTTATTCTAAAAATAATAATTATAAAGGTAAGTAAATGGTAAGTGTCTTTGGTTAAGTTATAATAATTATTAAATGAGTCGATGACACGATTAATTATCTAATTTGGTTTAATCTATTTTTATGGTTACGGGTTCAATCCTTGAAATCGGTATTGTAATCCTCCTCCCTTTTGTACTAAAAGAAATTGTTAAGTTATAATAATAATTATAAGTATTAATACTAGTATTATATGTACTAAAAAAAATACTAGTATTAAAAAAAAAAAAAAAATCAATTCGTAATTATTTTTTAGATTGTACTGATTTTGATACTTTTATAAGCTCCTTACTTGGGCCATACCCGTAACCAATAATAAAGAAGCACATGGGCCAAAAAGCCCACAACATTCACGATGGTTTATAAGCTTAAGTTTAAGTTTCTCAGAATTAGGGCTTTACATTGCGAAGGACGATAGTGCTAGGGTTTTTTTTTCTCAGCTCCCGCTTCTTCTTCCGGCCGCCGTCGACGTCCAATTCGTCAAAATGGTACGTCGTTTTTCCTCTCTTTGTATAATCTTGTCCCCGAATTCCTGCATTTTGCTCATCCAGAAACCAATCGAAGATGCTAGGGAAAATTAAGGGAATGATAATTAGTTGTTAATCCCATTGAAAGCTCGTACATTTGCGCCGTTATTGGATGAATTTGGATTTGTGGACGCCATTAATTATGGAATATTTTGATTTCGCTATTCGTAATTTCGATAAACGATTCGAATGTTGCATTTATAGATTATTTCGGAGAAGAATCGCAGGGAGATCTCCAAATACCTCTTTCAAGGTAGTGATTCTTGCTTTTGTGTGTTTGTTGTGGTTAGGGTTTGTTTTTTCTTCGTTGGGTTGTTGTTTATTTGTTGTTTTTGTATCAGAGGGAGTTTGTTATGCCAAGAAGGACTTCAATCTGGCCAAGCACCCGGATATCGATGTGCCTAATTTGCAAGTGATTAAGCTTATGCAAAGCTTTAAGTCTAAGGAGTACGTTCGCGAGACGTTTGCCTGGATGCATTACTACTGGTATCTCACGAATGATGGCATTGAGTTTTTGAGGACTTATCTCAATCTCCCTTCAGAAATTGTCCCGGCTACATTGAAGAAACAAGCCAAGCCTGCAGGTCGACCATTTGGTGGTGGCCCATCCGGTGACCGTCCACGGTAAATCTTATGCATTGTGTCTATCTTCTTATGTTTTTTTTTTTTTTTTTTTATGAATTTTGAACTCGGTTTTAGCTTGTTTAGTTTACTTTCTGAACCTTGGTATTGCATGTTTGTAGGTTCTGAATGTTTACTAATTACTGCATTGACTAGATTTGTTTTGAAATTTAGTTCTCTTACATTGATAATACTGGGCTACTGATTCTGCTTTCATTTTGTAGTTTGGCTTGGTTTATTATTTTGTGCTCATCCTTTATCGTTGCTTTTGATTAGTGGTCCATCAAGATTTGATGGAGAAAGAAGATTTGGTGGTGACCGGGATGGATACCGTGGAGGTCCTCGTGGACCAGGTGGTGATTTTGGTGACAAGGGTGGAGCTCCTGCTGATTACAGACCTTCATTCGGGGTATACATCTCACTCTTGCGATTTGCCAACTCTTAATATTAATATTTAGGATATTCCTTTTGCTACTTGTATGTGACCAGAAAGATTTTAACTAGAGATTGTCTGATCTTGATACTTAGAAACTTAGTTATAGTTTGCTATCCCAGTGTTGGGGTAATAAAGTTCTCGTTTTTCTTATTTTCTACTTTGGTTTTTGAATATTGTAGGGTCCTGGTGGACGACCAGGATTTGGCCGTGGAGCTGGTGGCTTCGGTGGAGCACCTGCACCCTCAAATCAAGAATGAGAAACCATCAAATAGGTTTACTGCCAATGTTTTTATTAGTTTTTATTTTCTTAACAAAATGAATTGAAGATGTTGAATTGAACTTATGAGATCATATCAAGTTTTGTTTGACTCTAATTTATTGTCGGATCTTTGATTGATGAAATTTGTTTGAAGTCCCCTCCTATTCATGATCCTAAAATTAAATTCACACTGTTTAGATTATGACTGTAAGCTGCATCATTGCCTCCTTCTTTCTATCTCAAAACTTGTTTAGTTTGGGTAATGATGAAAATGATGCCTCTCTTCAACCTCAAAACCTAGATATCCGTGGGGGGTGCGCATTCATGGTATCAACTAAAATCTCTAGAAACTTGAGAGTAAACCAGAACCATGATGGACCTTTTGTAGATGCCTTTCTCAAACTCAAGTTGCAGAACAATTGTCTATACTTTGTTACTTTTGAGGTGCTTTATCTGTTTGTACACAGTATTCGTGTACTGTACGGTACATTGGACCAGTTTCGGTCGTTGTCATCTTAAAGCTTCCAAAGTGTAAAGCTTATCTTTCTCTGTTGTTTTGAGGGATCTATCTATCATTCACGTGATGGGATTAGCTGATTCATGCACCAGAAAAAGGGTTTGTTCAAAGTTAATGTTTTGGTGTCAAATAGTGAACCAATTAGGGCAGGGAGTGGAAGAGAAGAAGAGGAAGGTTCTGTTCTATCTCAGCAGCAGATCTCCCGTGAAACACAACCCAACATATATCTTTCAAATTAAGGCAAAAAATGTTACTGTGGTCAATTTTCCGGTCCAGCTTTTGCTTTCTCTGAAATTTCGAGGAAGATTCCTCTTTCATCTGTCATAAATGTTTGTTAGAGATAATAGGGTTGAAGATGTTAGTATAGTTTGTGTTTAGGTACTATTTGGGGATGCAGAATAAGAATTAGGGGGAGAACAGAAATGTAATTGATATTTGAGTTTGGGTTGAAGATAATCACTGTTTATGAAGTAAATAAAATAATGATAAAATGATTTTTAGTAATCGAGGTTAAAGAAGTGATTATGGAGAAAATTTTAGTAATGAAAATGATTATTTGTATTTTGGTTTGGAAGTAGTAATTATGGATAGAATGATTTTTGGTACTTTAAGGCATGTTTGACCCATGGATAAACCGTGAAGTTGGCTTGACTTTCTATTCCATGTTTGTCCTATGAACTTCCATAAGTCTATCTAACTCCTACCGAACTTCACGCGTGGGCCCCACATTTTAATTTAAATATTAAAATATTAAAAAATTACTCAATATTTATTTTTTTATTTAAATAAAAATTTTAACAATTCACTTCCCATCATATCAAACATAATTTTATTATTAAAAAAATTATTAAATATTCATTTTTTATTTAAATAAAAACTTCAACCATTCTCTTTCCATCACATCAAATATAACTTTATCTTTTCTTTCCTTCCCTCTAAACATAAATGTCTAAAATCATTCTTTTCTATTTTTTTCATATATCTTTTTCGCCACAAAACACTCCTTAGTTGAAATGTAAGTAGGTTTCCTTGATTAATATAAGAGAAATACTTCTTAGCACCATTTGATTTCACAATTTTTTTTTTAATTTTTTCTCTTTAAAATGAAAAAATAAAATAAAAAATTGTTCCACATCATTAACAAAGGAGAGCCTCTCTATCCTCCCTCAGTAAAAAATTCTAATATCAAAATTGATGAGAACTTTTCAAATCAATAAAAAACCATATTCGCAAACTTGAGTGCTTCAGAAAAAAACTACAAAACCTACTGAAATGTTAACAAAATATATATATATATATATATATATATATATATATATATATGAGAGACAAAGAGGAGATTTTATAATTAAATTTGGTGATGAATCTCAATTTGAGTACCTCTAAAATAGCATATCTCATAGATCTCAAAATTGTGGAAGTATTGGATGAAGTGAATTTAATGTAGTAGGGGACAATCCACAATACGTGTTATTTAATTTTAGGACTAATATAGGGCTGGAGAATGTACTGATTTTTTCTTTGACTTAAATTATTGGGGCACGTCTGCAAGTTGTCAAAAAGTTATTATGTTTACAAGCCTCAACGATCTCAAGAGTAGTTGACAAATATTTTTATTTAATTATTTAATTAATTAATTTTAATATAATTTTGGTTTCCATTTCTTAATTCTTTCATTGTCAATTTTGTGTTCTCGTGCAACACGTAATTATAAGTGAAGTAATATTTTTTTTTCTTCTCTGCAATCCCATATAGAAAAATAAAACAAAAATCATAATCATGATCTCTTAGGCCCCGTTTGATAACCATTTGGTTTCTTGTTTTTGATTTTTTAAATTTAAGCCTATTCTCTCTCAAATTTCCTACAATGTGCTCCATCATTCCTACCATTTATCCATCCTTCTTTAAGAAAAGTAGGAGAATACTAACCAACTTTTAAAAACAAAAACAAACTTTGGGGAGCTACTTTTTTTTGTTTATAAAAGTTGGTTGGTCTTCCCCTACTTTCTTAAGGAAAAATGTATACGTGGTAGAAATGAAGAAACATGGTAGGAAATTTGAGAGAAAATAGGCTTAAATTTGAAAAACCAAAAACAAGAAACCAAATGGTTATCAAACGGGGCCTTAGTGAATAAGCAAAATTAAAGTATTTACATTCATAATTACTCATACATTTTAATACAATACTATAAATATTTAGTAATATTTGTATTATTCATTAATACATTTAACATTATATTATATACACTAATTAATTCAATTATTATAAAAAAGTATATGATAGCACTCATTAAAATCAATTCTCGACAATTATATTTACTATTTTTTTAAAAGTGATCATATTTATAATTAAATTAATCTCTTAAATTTATCATTACTAATAAAAATATATAATAATCATTATTGTAAATGGTTTTTTTTGATAGGTTTTACAATCCCTCTTGTATAATTATTATTGTTCATCACCTCTCCAATTATAAATAAATAAATAAAAAATTATTTTTTTGAATTCAACATTTGGGATGGATGATTCATAATTCACTCATTACTATTTCATATTTGATATTATTGGAATTCTACTTTTTTTGGTAATTTTTTTAATTAAGAAGCAACTTCTATTTTTTTTAGTTTTATTTTGTATTTTTAAAAAAGCAACTATTTTTTTTAGGAGAAGCTTTCAAGTATGTTGGAGAAAAAAAGTTGGAAACTTGAAACTGCAAATTCTTGCAAGTATGGTTGTGCGGACCCAACCCAACCACACATCAACAGTTTACATAACCAATTAAGAGGAAATAAAATAAAATAATATAATATAAAATAGAAAATGCATTAATGGCGATTTTAATTAGATATTATTGGAGTTTAGGTCGGGTGGATGAGAAAAAGTCAGCTTAAATTCACGGATTTTCAAACCATTTTGAGATCAAAAGAAGAACACAAGCAATCGCCATTACCAATCGCACAATCGCCCCTTCACAGTTTTCAGACCCTACTTTTTCAAAAAGCCCCAAATTCACCTTTTTCCAAAAACCCCATTTCCCATTTCATGTTTCTCCACATATAGCAGCATTCAACACAAATTTCCCTTGAAATCTCTTCTGGGTTTTGTTCAAATTTAAAAAATGGCTACTAAAGACTCGGGGTCTGGCACGGAGGGCAAGATCAAAGGGGCTCTCACCCATGGCGGCCGATATGTGCAGTACAATGTTTATGGTAACTTGTTTGAGGTTTCGGCTAAGTATGTTCCTCCTCTGCGACCCATTGGTAGAGGGGCTTATGGCCTTGTTTGGTAAGATTTTAATGGTGGGCTTGTTTCCCTTTTTGATGATTTTTTTTTTTATCTCTTGAAATGTTTGTGCATGTTTTGGGGGTTTTGCTCCTGATCCGTTTGGCAGATTCATGGTAGTTTACTTGTTTAGTGAGATTAAATGTTATGTTTGGACTAAGGTGATACCTATTTGGTTCGGTTTAATGTAGTTTTTTTTATTATGGTTGGTTAGGTTGAATACTAGTCATTTGATTAAACTTAATTAGATTGGGGATGTGCTGAAAAAAACTAATTGTGTGGAAGTTAAGTAGAAGGTGGAGTTGTCGGGTGGCCTCATTGGTAACGATTTGGGGTCTCCGAGTCCAAGGTATACTCCTCCCTTGGAGGTTCCAGGTTCGAAATTTAGAAGTGAGCTTAACTGTTAACTCTCCTGTTGACTCCTGAGTCAGAGCTTTTGGACTTGTGCACTTGAGTATATAGTGGAGCACGATTCCGGTTATAAAAAAATGGTGGAGTTAAATTAAGACTAACCTTTGGCCCTATTGGCTAAGGCCCCACGAACTTTGACTAATACATATCGAAAAGTTGTGTGTTCGAATTTTTTGGCTAGCTTATTAAGGAAAACACTTGATGTCTCAGAGTCTTAGTCGTGGGGTAGGCATGGATTTTTTAATTAAAGAGTTAAGGCTAATCTTTCCTTTTGTTTCTCTCAATTACTTGCTGTGTAAATGTTTTCTTTAGATAAAACTTTACCTGGAAAACATTGTTTTCCTTGTCCGTTCACTTGATGTTGTAAGTATTGAGTTATATTGCAATGATTTTCTTTCCATATGTGTTTGCTGTGCCACATAATTTCTTTTTCTTCAGCGCTGCTGTTAATTCAGAGACACATGAGGAGGTTGCCATCAAGAAAATTGGAAATGCATTTGATAACATAATCGATGCCAAGAGGACATTGCGAGAAATTAAGCTTCTTTGTCACATGGAACATGAAAATGTATGGTTTTCTTCCAAGAAGTTATTATCTTCATTTTTAATTTTTAATTCCCTGCTTTCTTATAATCTCCAATCATTACTAAGAGAGAGAGGGGCCGAGCCAATTATTGTTTTGTCTGCTTCAACCTTTTTAACTGCTCAATTTGTAACCTTTCACAGATTATCGCCATCCGAGACATTATTCGGCCGCCAAAACGAGAGGTTTTTAATGATGTGTATATTGTTTATGAGTTGATGGACACTGACCTT
>JBBMEF010000028.1:8434108-8452054 GCA_037832685.1 Sicyos baderoa | reverse complement strand
CATGGTTATAAATTCAACTTTAAAAATCAACATTTAACTCTCAATTATTTGAAAGTAGATATCCTTTATGTAGGGTTTGTGGTCCTCTTCCCATTTATAATAAAACAAATAATGGAGTATTAAAATATATTAACAATTATGAATGCTAGAATTTACTTATCGTTGTAAACTTTGTGTCAAAGCAGTAGACCAAATTTTGTCCTTAACGAGCAACCCATTGAATGAGACAAAAGATTTCAAGGTATGCTTCCTTGAGACATGTGTAGTTCAAGATTGTTGGAAAGCACTTAGATTATGATACTTTTTAAAGTATCTCGGTGTCACAGGTTAAGGATGGACTAGTAGTACTCCAGATATATGGGAACGAAGTTCCAATTTTCCAGTTTTTTTTTTAAAAAAATTAATAGATAAAAAAAAATTATTTTGTGAGTAGTTTCCATCTAATACAATTCCCAAAAAAAAGTAATTTTGCCAACATTTTTCAAATTGGGCCATGGCGGGTAACCAATAATAAAAAAAGGCCCATGAATCGAAAAGCCCATACGTTTTTAATCCATTTGGTGGTTTATATGTCAAAGTTTCTAAAATTTTAGGGTTTTACGCTGTGAAGGAAGATAGCAAAAGGGTTCCATTCTAGCTGCCGCTTCTAGCTCCCGCCGCCGTCGCCGATCGCTTCGTCAAAATGGTACGTCCTTGTCCACTCTTCTTACTTCCATGCCCAAATTTATGCGTTTGTTCTTCATGAAATCAACGGTAGATGTTAGGGATAATTAAGAGAACGATCAGTAGTTGTTAATCCCAGCGAAATCTCGTCTACTTGCGCCGCTCATGGATGTATTTGGATTGGGATTTAGACGACATTAGTCTTAGCTACCTGAAGTTTGAATGTTTTGATTTTGTTATTCATGATTTTAATCGACACTAGATGGGGAATATATCTGTTAAAACGATCCGATTCTTGTTGTGTTTAGATCATTTCAGAGAAGAACCGCAGAGAGATCTCCAAGTACCTCTTTCAAGGTATTGAATCTTTCTGAAATGTGTGTTCAGTTAGGGTTTTTGAATCTTTGTCGGATTTCTTATTGTTTATTTGTTGTTGTTTCGTATCAGAGGGAGTTTGCTATGCCAAGAAGGATTTCAATCTGGCCAAGCACCCAGATATTGATGTGCCGAATTTGCAAGTGATTAAGCTGATGCAGAGCTTCAAGTCTAAGGAGTATGTTCGCGAGACGTTTGCTTGGATGCATTACTACTGGTACCTCACCAATGATGGCATTGAGTTTTTGAGGACTTATTTGAATCTCCCTTCAGAAATTGTCCCGGCAACATTGAAGAAACAAGCCAAGCCTGCTGGTCGACCGTTTGGTGGTGGCCCGTCTGGAGATCGCCCGCGGTAATTCTTTTATTTTTCTTGTGATGTTTTTCTACATTTTGCTGAGCTTTGTGCTAGGTTTTAACTGGTTGAATCCACGCTTGGTTATTATTACTATTTTGTTCATAACTGACGGTTCTGAATAGACTACTGTTGCTTTGACTAGATTGGATTTGAAACTTTGTTATCCTTTTTCAAATGTGATACTGATTATGTACTCTACTGGTATCTGAATCAATTTTGTGTTTTGGTTTTTATTGTATTGTCCGATGGTGTTCTTAAACAGTGGCCCATCAAGGTTTGATGGAGAAAGAAGATTTGGCGGTGACCGGGATGGCTACCGTGGAGGCCCTCGTGGACCTGCTGGTGATTTTGGCGATAAGGGTGGAGCCCCTGCTGATTACAGACCTTCATTCGGGGTAAACCATTTTACCACTCATTACATTTCAATTCTTGATATTCATATTCAGAATAGATTTATTTGTCACTATATGTGATTAACGAGAGATGTCAACAAGAAATTGTTTGATCATTCACGTCAGTGTAAATTAGAATTAGGGGTTTCAGTTCGTTTTTTCTCAATTGGGGTTGTAAAGTTCATGTCTTTCTAATTATTCCCTGTGCTTTATCATTGTAGGGTCCTGGTGGAAGGCCGGGCTTTGGCCGTGGAGCCGGTGGCTATGGTGGAGCACCTGCACCCTCAAATGCTGAATGAGAACATCAATAGGTTTATGGAGGAGGGGTTTTTGGTTAGTTTTAGTTTCTAAACAAAATGAATTGATGATGTTGGATTAAACTCTTGAGATTGTATCAGTTTTGTTTGCCTATAATTAATTTTCGGATCTTTGTTTGTTGAAGTTTGTTTGAAGTCTCTTCCTATATTTTGCCTATTTATTCCTAAAATTCTGTTCTCGCTATTTTAGATTATTGATTCATTGCATATTCTAGAAGTTTTTGCATTCATTGCGTCCGTCTCATATTTTCCGATCTTGGCTGATGAAGATACTTTAGTTAAGGCTTAACTGTGATTAGAGGTTTTTACATTAACTGTGAGATTGTGGTGGGGATGATTAGTGATTATGAGGGATATAATTTGTGATTATTAAGAAATGAATAGTGAGATTGTGGGGGAAGAGGAGATAGAACTCGAGAAAATACCTCTGCGGTAGGTAAAATGATTATGGAGAAATCATTAACTGTGTTTGAGGTGTATATAGAATGAGATTGCAAGGGATATGATTTGTTATTTTGTGGGACTAAATAGTGATTACGAAAGAATAAATAGTGATTGTGCGGGAATTGCTATGTTGATGATGAATCTGTTGTGTGACTTTTATATTGTTGTATTTGTACGGTTACATTGAATCAGACACAGCATCACTTGTAATGATAATGAAGCTTTCGAGTTCACGAGAAGTGCTTACGACAATGGGGTATGGTACGAGTTGAGCCATAAACACCCAAAAAAAGGTTTGCTTAAAGTTATGTTTGGCTGTGGAAGAGAAGAAGAGAAGGGGTTTATCAGCAGCAGACCTCCCGTGAACACAACCATCTTATCTCTGAAAACTAGGAAAAGTGCTTCTGTGATGGAACACATCTTCTTCTTTTTTTCAAGTGTTTAGGGTTTACCCAGGAGAGTTTTTCTTCATCTTAGGTCTAACTGAGAAATGATTTCATCCAATTAATTCGACAAAAAGAGAAATCGAACCTTCACTAGAAGATAAAACTATTGGTTTGGTTTTCTTCGGTTTTTAGGTCAAATTAAGAATCGATTTGATCCAGTTGTTTTTTGAAAAAGAACTTCATCCAATTGATTTGATAAAAAGAAAAATCGAACCTCCTTCACTAGAAGATAAAACTATTGGTTTGGTTTTCTTCGGTTTTTAGGTCAAATTAAAAACCGATTTGATCCAGTTATTTTTTAAAAAAGAACTAAACCAATGTTCAAAAATCTATGTAGTTACTCATTTTACTTGCTTATTTACTTTCAACCCCTAATTGAATGTTTTTTTTCCCTAAAATATAATTTATCATCGTAACAAAAACTAATAAAAAGTAAAAGTAACTTATATAAAAAAAAAATTAAAGTAAATAAATAGTTTTTTATTTGTTTTCATCAACCAATTTTTTTTTTCTCAAATAAAAATAGACTAGTCCACTATTATGTTAAAATTTTGAACCAAATTATTGGATTGGTTTAGTTCAATTTTATCACCCCTACTACTCTCCTCTATCCATCCTTAACTTTGTATGTATTTGGATTTTCATTTTAAATTCACTATATACTCTTCTAACTATTAGATAGTGTGTACATCCATCTCAAAATTAATTGGCAATGACACAAGTAGTCATCCAGCTTCTAACGCTAAGAGATATCCTCATCTTATTAATGTGGGATTCTATGGACATATTTGATTTGTTGTTTCATCGGATTTCGTTTCATATAACCTACTCGAGCCAAACCTATGTTTCGATTAGATGTTGAAAATGTAAATTAGTAGATTCTCAAAAAAGAAAAAATGTAAGTTAGTATGATTTGGGTTTGGATTATACTCGGAAATTAATTTGTTGGAATGTTTGGCATTGGTTGTAAAAACAATTTTTGTATCCTTCTTCAAACAAGTGGTTTTCTTTTATCTTCCAAACTACTATTTTTTGAATATAAACTAGAATGCTCCAAAATACCCTAAACCTATAGAAAAAGTGAGTGTTTCAAAAGAAATATAACATTCATAGTGCTGAAAATCTGAAAAGGAAAAGAAAAGGGTACATGAATATATTGTGAAAACTTTTGGGGACTGATAGGGAAATCTTGGATGAACTGAATTCAATGCAGTGGGAGACAAATCACTATACTCTTTATTTATTTATTTATTTTTTGAAAAAACTATACTCTTTATTTATTTATTTTTGAAAAAACTATACTCTTTATTTATTTAAAGACAACTAAGGGGAACCTGAATGGAATAACAACTTTTATTTATTGTTCTATTTTGAATAGGCTTCTCGGGAAACGGGGTTGGAATCTTATATGATGCAATCTTATAAAGAAATTATTAAGGCCAAACATTTCAATTTTAAAAAATGAAATTCATTCATAGAATACCCAAGTTAAGAGTCAATTAATTTATTTTAGAAAGCTATCATTCTTATTTTAAACACTATTTCTCAAATACTTCATCTATAATATATATATATATATATATTTATCCGTGATTGAATTCAACTAGTGATACAATGAGTCTACTCTCCCAATAATAAAACTCAATCATTGATAGAACATAATTTTCTGTCGATCATAAAATTCAATTAGTGATAGTTTGAATTCTATAATAGATAGAACTCAACCCACAGTAAAATTTAATTTAAGTTTTTTTATTATAAATGAATTAGTTTTAATTTTAGGTTAGAGATGAAAATATTTTACCATTTTTCATCATACATGCAAAATCCCCCTCATATATAGAAATTAAAAAGTCAAATTTCCCTGAAAAAAAAAAAAGTGTTTTGAAACTTGAAAGTGCAAATTCGTTAAACCAACCACCAGAACAGTGTATGAACCGGTTTATAGGAAGAAAAAAAAGGGCATTAATGGCGGTTAGATCTTATTAGAGTTGAGAGGAGAAGAGAAAAAAAGTCAGCTTTGATTCACGGATTCTGAAACCAATTTCTTCAGATCAAAAGAAGAACACAGAAGCAAGCAAGAAATCACATTTTTCAGACCTTACTTTTCAAAAAAAAAAGCCCCAAAATTTACCTTTTTTCCAAGAACCCCATTTGCCATTGTTTCTCCAAATATAGCATTCATATTCATTTAGAAAGAAAGAAAGAAACTTGCCCAAGTTGCTGAACCGGGTTGTGGGTCATCTTCCAATTCCAGAAATGGGTTCGAAAGAGCCGAGTTGTGGCAGTGAGGGCAAGATTAAAGGGGTTCTCACCCATGGCGGCAGATATGTTCAGTATAATGTTTATGGTAACTTGTTTGAGGTTTCTGCTAAGTATGTTCCTCCTTTAAGACCCATTGGTCGAGGGGCTTATGGTCTTGTTTGGTAAGTTTTTTTTTTTTTTTTTTTTACTACTTTGCTCATTACCGATTGGTTTGAGATGGAAAACCGTGCTGTCGAATATGGTAACAGAACTAATAAAACCCGAGTTGGTGTTTGGTTCGATAAAAGTGGTGTTGGAGATTTGATCCAAGATTGGTGAACTCGAAGTGACACCCTATTGAAGGGCAGGTTGAGGATACCACATTGGAAAGTTTGAGAAAATTGTAGATAAGCTACTATACTCATTGTTAATTGGTTTGAGATGGAACTTCATGCTATCTGATAGTTTTGGCGATCTCAGATTCATGGTTGTTAACTTGTTTGGTGAAATCGAATGTTATGTTATGTTGGCAATTTGGTTTGGTAATGCTTGTTTGAATTGGGAATTTGTCTTTGGGGGCTTTAAGAGATTGAATCACTTTGTTGTGAATGGAGTAAGATTATTTCTATTGGATTATTTTAATGTAGTTTTGTGATAACTTGAACATGGTTGGTACTTAGGTCCCCAAGGGGCGCCTTGTGGATAGAGGCTAGAGCCTTGGGGTCTCCAAGATATGTTTCTTTGGAGGTTTTCGGCTCAAAATTTATGAGTAAACTTAATTGTAAAATCTCTTGTTGTCTCCAGGATACAAGCCTTGAGACCGGTTAGTAGGGAGAAGCTCTGATTGCCGATTGTCAAAAGAAAAAAAAAAAAAAAAAACTTAACATGGTTGGCTATTGGCTCATTTCCTGTTGTTTTCTGTCAATCAAAGCCTGACTTTCTACCATTTGTAAAATGTTTTCTTTACCATGGAACTACCAGGAATGTTGTCCTTGTTTATTCACTTGGAGTTTTAAGTTCTGAGTAATATGATACGTTTTCGCCTTAGCTAAAATAGGAATAGTTAGAGGGACGTATTCGCAATTAGTTAAAAAGTTCGTCAGGTTTTTTAGTTATAAAAGAGAGATTGTTTGAGGGGAAGGCATTCGAAAATATTGAGTGAAGTCCTAGTGGGCTCAAGAGAATTGTTCTCTAGAGATGGTAGGTTCCAAAATCTATTAAAACTTGGTTTATCGTATAGTTTCTTATCGATTTGATATCAATATAGAAGTCGGGTCGTATCATAATATTGCTATGTTTTCGATAACCAAACCATGTGATGGGACTGCATAATTTCTTTCACTGCAGTGCTGCTGTAAATTCAGAGACACATGAGGAGGTTGCCATCAAGAAAATTGGAAATGCCTTTGATAACATAATCGATGCCAAAAGGACATTGAGAGAAATTAAGCTTCTTTGTCACATGGAACATGAAAATGTATGGTTTGTTTCTAAGAAGTTCTAGTCTTCATTTTTAATTTTATATTCCATGCTTTCTTAATATCTTCAACATTACTAAGAGAAAGAGAGGCTAAGAGTTGGTTTATCTGCTACATCTTTTGTAACTACACCTTAATTTTCGACCCTGCGTAGATTATCGCCATCAGAGACATCATTCGGCCACCAAAAAAAGAGGTTCTTAATGATGTGTATATTGTTTATGAATTGATGGACACTGATCTTCATCAAATAATTCGATCTGACCAACCTCTGACCGACGATCATTGCCAGGTTTGTTGCTGCAATTTTGTCTTGAATCCTACCCTGCTCTATTCTAATGACCATTTACACAAAAATAGGAGTTCATGGCTTGTAGTTGATTTTTGTGAGTTCGGGCCGAACTCACAAAGAAAAGAAGTAATGAAGTTTGATATTATAGTTGACGGGAGAAAATGTTGTAGGGTTAGACGGTATATCCCGGAAGAATAGTTGAGGGGCGAGTAAGCGAACACTTACGGATATATAGGAAAAATATAGTATTTTGTAACTTTTTGACCATTTTGTAATGAACTGATCCCTTCCACATGTGAGTGGTGTGAATTTATATGTTACTACTTTTCATAATTTCACTATTTATCTATCGTGAATGTTTATGAAAGATTTCTGTTGGGGTTTTGTTCAGTTTAAGCAGTGCTTCACTGGGCGCAAGTCGCACTTCTAGCGCCTTGTGAGATTTTTTATTTCCTTTGTATTTTTTGTGTTCTAGGTTTCTATAGCAAGACCCTATATTAGGTCATTCGAAGTACGTGAAGGTTGATAGTTGAATATTATATTCTTGGTCAAAATTTCATTTATGTCCATGAAAAGTGTTTTTATTGTGCGTGTACGCACACATATACAGTTTTTTATGTTTTTTATATATAGTGCGCTTTTAGTAAAAAAAACCTTGCCTTTTGGTGCGTCTTGTTCAGGCTCCAGAGGGTCATTGTGTCTTAGTGCACCTTGCGCTTTTTAAAACAATGAGTTTAAGGTCACATGTGTAAGCGACATCACTATATCAAGTTTTGTATTCCGGTAAATCATCATGGATTGACTTAGTGGTCAATTAAGTCAAGTAAATGATAAAAGGATTAGAAGATTGAGTTCAAGTGTCACCAACCTAGGTTATAATATCCAACGAGATACCTGCAACTGTATGTAATAGGATTTGGCCCGCACAAAAGTAGTTGATGCGCGTAAGCTAACTCGAACACTCACAGAGTGGATTTTTGTATTTCTTTTAACTGAATTTTTCAGTAGAAATTTTGATCGGTTGCGTAGACACTAAACTGACATATTATGGGCTTGCAGTACTTTTTGTATCAGTTATTGCGTGGGCTGAAATATGTACATTCAGCAAAAGTCTTGCACCGTGATCTCAAGCCAAGCAACCTGCTTCTGAATTCAAATTGCGATCTCAAAATTGGAGACTTCGGATTGGCAAGGACGACTTCTGAAACCGACTTCATGACTGAATACGTGGTTACTCGCTGGTACCGAGCACCGGAACTGCTCCTCAATTGTTCAGAGTACACTGCTGCTATTGATGTTTGGTCTGTTGGATGCATACTTGGTGAGATAATGACCAGAGAACCTCTCTTCCCTGGAAAAGATTATGTTCATCAACTTCGACTTATAACTGAGGTACAAGTTTAAAAACCTATACGAGTTTATGCATTCAATTCTTTTTATATTTGAAATTCTACATCATTGTGCTCCTTTACTAGTTCTCGAGATCCGTCATCAGTTTAATCCATGTTGGCTACCTACCTAAGAATTAATCTCTTATGCGTTTTCTTTCATCCAAATATGATAGAGTCAGGCGGTATGTCCTGTAAAAATAGTCATGGTGTGCGTAAGCTGGTCCAAACACTCACGGATATAAAGAAAAGTATCTCTTCTTCTTAAACATTCACTCTTCCCACCATCTTAGTTATTTAGTATGTCCTATAAATGTTGTAAATGAAAATAACAATAGTTTTATCTTCTTCTTGTTGTGTGAGTTTTCAATGGTGATGGTGCTTAGTGACCATCTCATATGTTTGACATATTATATACGCAGAAAAGCTGTTCTGCAGACTGTTGAGAAGTTTCCTACATTTTTGTGCTTTCAATATCTCTGTTGCTTTTCTTCGCTACGGTATTTCGAAATGTTATGTTGTTATTCGTACTCGCTTCTTCAAGTACTTTCCTCTTCATGATGAAATAAGAAAAGCATTGCATATCTTTCAAATTGTGCATGTATTTATCTGATCATTTCTTAGTTCCACGGCCTTAGTAAATACATTGTTTCTTTTTTGTTTCTTTTCCAATGTAAAAGCTGCTAGGATCACCAGATGATGCCAGCCTAGGATTCCTCCGAAGTGACAATGCGCGAAGATACGTGAAGCAGCTTCCGCAGTACAGGAAACAACAATTCTCAACTAGATTTCCCAATATGTCTCCAGCTGCCTTGGATCTCCTAGAAAAGATGCTCGTATTCGATCCCAACAAACGCATTACAGGTGTGTGGGAATTGTTCGTATTGTTAACCACGAAAAGATCTTGATCTTGATCTGTGCTTGCTTATTCATGAACTACATAAACATCATAAAATGTGATACCTTTGTGCACCCTTTTACAGTGGAGGAGGCTCTTTGTCACCCGTACTTGCAATCTCTTCACGACATCAACGACGAGCCGGTCTGTGCCAGGCCATTCAATTTCGAATTCGAGCAACCATCATGCACCGAAGAGCATATCAAAGAACTCATCTGGAAAGAATCCGTCCGGTTCAATCCTGATGAATCGGCTAGGAGAACGACTCTTTGCATTTGAAGTAATGTCGATGCTGGAAACTGAACTCTTTGTTTTCTTTTTCCTGAATAGGATTTACTGTCATTATCAAGTAGATAAGGACAGCAGTAAAACTTGTATGCTTTCACCCATATAAATTGGAGTCCTCTATTGTGTACAAGGAGCTGATGCTGATTTCTGTGAGGGAATTTGGGGGGTTCCCACAATAATGTCAACTCCCAATAACTTAAGCTTCATATGACTGGACGAATTCGAAGAAGCTAAGAAAAACACACCAAAAAAGACCGAAAAACGAATCGAAAATGGGACAAGAGTGTTAGGTATTGGGAGATTTTGGAGCAATGTTTGTGGATGCTTGTACTTTCCATGGATCTTATAAGAAATAAAGTGAAAGGTGTAATGTTAGAAATGGTTTCTTTGTATTTGTTTCAATGTGTGTTTTCAATTGAGAAGTTGGTGAGGGAAATTAAATGGCTCTTGATCCTCTTTGAGAAACTCATGTAAGTCTCATTTATAGAGAGTTGTTGAGAATTCTACAACACCATGAGCTCTCTTACATTTCTCAATACTTTTGGAGCCCTGTAGCTGCTTCTAGTTGTGACTATGGAAGTTAAGGGAGGGTGAGAGAAGAAACATAAGTTTTTTGGTTTATCCCTTATTATTATTAAGAATATTTGAGGTGAAAGATTCAAACGCGTAACATTTTGATTATTAGATCGTAGATGTTGTCATTGGTCTTGGTTCTAAACTCTTTATCCAGTTAAGAAGGTTCTTAATCAGAGAAGTGATAGGGTGCTTTGTCTTTCACCTTGTGGATCTCACACTCTCTCATATTTTCTTCTAATTTTGCTATGATTAAAAGAGTTTCTCATTTGTTCCTAGATTTTTTTTTTTTTTTTTTGAAATCAAAAGAAAAAAGTTTCTCATTTCAATTTTTGTTTAAAATAACCTTTTTGGTTGTGACAACTTTTAGAGGAAAAGTTCTATTGAACATAATTTTAAGAGTAAATCAAAATTTTTGTTTTTAAAAAAGGGTAAATTAATATTTTAGAGTTATGTTGAGAAGAAATTGAGAATTTAATTTTTATGATTTGATTAAAAAAAAAGGAAATTTGTTATGCATACCAACTTTAGAGTCCTCTATTAGAATTATAGTATATTTATATCAAAAATTCGTTTATACCAAAATTTTGAGTGATTGAACTCAATCGAACTCAATTAATAACTAGTGATTGAACTCAATCAGTTTGTTAAGTGATTGAGTTCAATCACTAGTTATTGATTGAGTTCGATTGAGTTCAATCTCTCAGAATTTTGGTATAGGTGTAATTATTTTCAATTTTGTGCTATAAATGTAATTTTTTAGCTCATTTTTGTTATACATGAAAAATCCAAAAAAAAAAATTAGTCTTTTTTTTGTCGTCATTTTCATCGCTACTTTTATGTTTTTAAAAATATATATGATAAAATATCATTTCGGTCTCTCAACTATGATCAAGGTTTTATTTTGGTCCCTAAACTTTCAAAAATTTAATATTGGACCCTCAACTTTGTCAAAAACTTGAAAATGGTCCTTAGAGTTAAAAAAAAATGAACCATAGTTAAAATTTTGATGAATTGACAAAAATATAATAATAAAAATAATAAATCATCTTCTTCCTCTCACCTTCTTCCTATCTTCTTTTTCACCTTCTTTCCCTCTCATCTTCCATCAATTATTTCTCACTCATCTTACAAAAGTAACTAATATTCATTAAAATTTAGGCTAAATTATCAAACATACCTCTAAACTATCACATTTTTGTCAAACTTACCCCTGAACTTTGAAAAGTTTCAAAAGTACCCCTAAATTTTACCAAACGTTTCAAAAATACTCTTACCGTTAGTTTTGGATGGAAACCGTTAAGATTTTGTTTCAAAAATATCCCTAAATTCTAAAAAAGTTTCAAAAATACCATTAGTCTTAAAAAAACATAAAATTTAAATAATTTAGGCCTCGTTTGGTTTTTTGTTTTTCGTTTTTGAAATTTAAGCATATTCTCATTCAAATTTACTACAATGTCTTCTAGCATTCCTACAATTTATCCATTTTTTTTTTTTAAAGTAGGAGGATATTAGCCAACTTTCAAAAACAAAAACAAACTTTTAGAAGCTATTTTTTTGTTTTTAAAAGTTGGTTAGTATTCTCCTACTTACCTAAGGAAAGATAAATACATGGTAGGAAGGGTTGAAGACATTGTAGTAAATTTGAATGAGAATAAGCTTAAATTTCAAAAACCAAAAATAAAAAACCAAATGGTTATCAAACGGGTCTTAGTTTTCCAAATATTTTAATTTAACGTGTCAAACTTTAACCGAGATAAACTAGAAATTCTCGATGACTCATAAAATCTTTCAAATTGCGATTTGTTATTGATTATTGCATCAAAATTAACATTATAATTTATAATTCATGTATGACCTTGTAATTTATTTAAACTTTTGAGTTTCTTATTATCAATTGTAAATATAATGTCGAATTTGAAATTTTATTTCCCTATGTCGACCGAATACCCGTTTGAGTATAATATCATACATATATACTTATATATACATGTATATATATACCTATATATATATACCTATATATATATACCTATATATATATACATGTATATATCTATACATGTATATATACCCATGTTTACATATTTATGGTGTATGAATTGAGTTCTTTTTTATATAAGAATGAAATTAATACAACTTGAAAATCCAACCTAACCCAAAATTAGTGTTGGGTTGGGTTCTTCTATGTATAGGGGTTGAAATGGTGGGAGGATTAACCAACTCAAAAAGTGTGGTAGATTAAAAAATTTATCTAACCCATATGGACCACCCTTAATGGCTACATAGTTTTTTTTTTTTTTTAATCTTTGTATTTTTAACTTATTGATACTTTGATGTCAATATTAATGGTTATTTAATTAATTGAATTGTTAGTAAATTAATTTATTAATATATTTATCTGATGATTATTCTCGATCAATTTACCTTCGTTTTTAGATGCATAAAATTATTAAAAAATTATTAAATGTTAGTATTAAACTAACTAATATTTTTATTATTTGTTATGACCTGTTTTAAAATTTCAAATTTAATGTTATATTTACGATTAATAATAAGAAACTCAGAAGTTTAAATAAATTATAAGGTTATAAATGACTTATAAAATCTACTTGTAATAATAAATCTCAATTTGAAAACCTTTGTGAGACATTAAAAATTTCTTGTTCATCTCGGCTAAAATTTGACACATTAAATTCAAATATTTGTAAAGCAAAATTATTTAAAATTTATGTTTTTTTTAAGATCAAGAGTATTTTTGAAACTTTTTAAAGTTTGAAGGTATTTTTGAAACAAAAATCTTAACGGGTTCCATCCAAAGTTAATGGTAAGAGTATTTTTGAAACATTTTGTAAAGTTTAGGGGTACTTTTGAAACTTTTCAAAGTTTAAGAATAAGTTTGATAGAAATGTGGTAGTTTAGGGGTATGTTTGATAATTTAGCATGAAATTTACAAAACACAAAATAAGAAAATCCATCCATTCTAATTTAAACAAATTTTTAAATACAATTTTGAAAAAACTAATAAATTTAAAGTTAAAATTAAATTAAAATCTCAAAATGCCGATTCCAACTCCGACTTCTTCGCCAATTCTTATCTCAAAATGCATTGGCTTCCCCAATCAGCCCTCCGCCGTCGCCGATCTGAAACTCTCCGTTTCCGATCTACATACCAAAAGGCTGCCTCTTCACTTTCCCTAATCTCGACGAAATTTCACTCATCCAGTCTCTAAAAAACGCTCTCCCGTTTTCCGCCGCTCGCCGGCCGTTTGGTAACCGACGACGACGGCTACGTTTACATCAAATGTAACGACGACACCTCGTTTTGGAATTTCTTCAACAAATTCACCCAGGATTGTAAATTTATTAGTTTTTTCAAAATTGTATTTAAAATTTTGTTTAAATTAGAATGGATGGGTTTTCTTATTTTGTGTTTTGTAAATTTTAATGAATATTAGTTATTTTTGTAAGATGAGTGAGAAATAATTGATGTAAGATGGGAGGGAAAGAAGGGTGAAAAAGAAGAATATTGGATGAAGGTGGGAGGAAGAAGATGATTTATTTTTTTTGGTATTATATTTTTGCCCATTCATCAAAATTTTAATTATGGTTCATTTTTTTGGACCATTTTCAAGCTTTTTGCCAAAGTTGAGAGACCAATATTAAACTTTGAGAAGTATTTGAAAGCTGCGCGGGCAGCAACTCTCACTTGCTGCCCGAACACGTGAAAAACTGTGAGCTTCATTTTTTTTTTTTTTCTTTTTTTAATTATTTTTTATTTATTAACTTTCCATTATGTAGGGTTTTTTTTTACTTTATTTGGGTTATTATTTATTGTTATTTGTTTTATAAAAATTTTGAACATAAATCAATCTTAATTTGATCTTCATCACTAATTGTTGTAATCTTAACAAAATAAAACGATTTTAATTCATAATTTCACTTCATTTAAACATAAATTGAGGTATTATTGCTAACTTTTATTATTGTAATTTTTATGACTTTGTGATTATTTTCACTATTAAATTTGTGGACAATTATTTGATTTTAAATTTCAATAATCTATAACAAAATCATTTAAAATCTCATGCTAATATCGGATGGGCCAGTGGCGCAATGATTTTATTGTTTGGTTGTAAATCAATTCAACATTAATGCTAATAAGTTTGATCCTTAAATCGGTATTTGTAATCACCTTCTCTAACTTGTGCTAAAAATAAACAAGTTCTCCAACCAAACAATAAACCATCCAATACGTCACCCACCCTTTCGGTGCCAATTTTTGTTCACCCGTACACATTTGTGTAGCTATTATTTTTGTTGATATTCTATTAATTTAATTTAGTATGCTATATTTTATTAATTGATATACAATTTTTAAACTAAAATCTAGAATAACTATTAGTTTTAGTGATTATATTATATTTAAATGAAGTGAAATTATGAATTAAAATCGTTTTATTTTGTTAAGATTACAATGATGAAGATCAAATTAAGATTGATTTATAAATTTAAAATTTTTATAAAACAAATAACAATAATAATAACCCAAATACAGTAAGAAAAACTCTACAAAGTAGAAAGTTAATAAATAAAAAATAATTAAAAAAACAAAAAAAAACATGAAGCTCACAGTTTTTCACGTGCCCTAGAAGCAAGTGAGAGTTGCTGCCCGGGCAGCTTTCAAATACTTTTCTTAAACTTTTGAAAGTTTAGAGACCAAAATGAAAGGACAAAATAGTATTTTACCCAAATATATATACATTGGAACACGTAGGTTTGTCCATGAAAGTTCCCGAAAGTTCCTCCATTTGTATTTCTTTTATGTTTTTAAGTTTCATTAATTTTCGTTTATTCTGGATGCTTCTACTTCGTTCCATTATGTATGATCCTTAATTTTATTCTCTACATATATATATATATATATATAATTGATTGCTCAGCTGAAGCTTATAGAGAAAATACATATGCGTGCAGTAGCTGCCTTATTGTCTCTAAACAACAAATCTAACCTCACCTTTTCTCCCAAAGGATCATCATTATGGGGTATTGTTTTACTCTTGCCATTTCTTTTTGCTTAAATTATCCACATTGGTTTATCAATTTCAATGGTTTAATCTTTTTAGTATTTATATACTTTCTTCTTATGGGTGAGAGATTCGAATTCATGATCTTTTGAGTTGAATTAACTCTATTTATGAAATTCCTATATGTTGTATAATCGTTTGATTTTGAAAATCAGTATTTGTAATTTGTTTCTTTATCAGAATTCAGGACTATGTTAGGAATATATGTGAAATTTTGTTTTTATAATTTGTTTCTTTATCTTCCAATTTCATGGCATCAAAAAACTACTGATCTATCATTTGATTTAGGCAATGTGGCCTCATCAAAACAAAGGCAAGGATGGAAGAATGATTCTGAGGGACAATCTATGGCTATTACCAAACACAAATCACAGCCAATTGTAGCATTCAGTAAGCCTCCCCCACTCCCTCCCCTTCTTGCTCCATTGGCTGTTCTCTCATTCTTAGAAACATATTCGAGTCGTGATGAAGACGACGCATAGGACGCAATGTTTTCGAGCAAAACTTGCCAACTTCCTGAGAAGTACCTCGTATATACTTTCCACATTTTAGTCTATAGTTACCAAACTGAGTGTTTTGTTTTCGTGTGACACATTATTATCCACACAAATGGGCAATGTTTCGTATCTTTGCGATTTATTCGATGTCATAAACTGAATATATGATATGTATTGTAGAGCCTTTACTTGAAATACTCTAGAATAAAATGTAAGAATTTGAGTCCAATGATATACAGTTGAGCTCCCAAATGTATAAAGGCTACATAGCTCTTCAAGAAGCTGTCCAAGATAAGCTTGAAGAGAATCATACACATCTTTGACATCCACTTTACCCAAGGTTGTTCACAAACTTTTATCACCCCTGCCAACAACATGTTCATGTGTAATATGATCAAGCTTTTGTTTATAAATATCTAAATGGCAGCATAAGGTATTTAAATTCACTTACATTCAGGAATTGCTGGATACTTGGCTAGCAATAATGTCACAAGCTTCATTATACCCTGATATTAGGTACAAGATTTAGTACTAATTTAGCAATTATTCTACTTGATTTCAATGTGCTGCTTACCAAGATGAAATGCCCTGCCTTGACTTGTGGTTCTATTATAATTTGTGCCTTTCTGTGTATTATTAGAGTAACATTTCAGTTTAATCATTTTCTTGTTCAATTCAATACAATCAAGTATCAGGTACTGTGAGTTTATTTATGGTGCTTAACCTTATTGTTCTTGTGTCTTCATTTCTGATGTCAATGAAAGTGCAACCCTTGGTGAAGGGAATCTCCATGTTCTTCCACTCTGCCAAATCATAGAGATTAGGTTTGTCATTCTATTAGGGGGCGTTTCGGTCTCTGTTACGTTGGATTATAATAACTCAATTCATGTTGGAACACCGATTATAATAATTGGTGGGTTGGCCATTAATCCTTCATTCTAACTATAGTAACTCTCTATCTCTATTATAATAACAGATCAAACTATCTGTTATAATAACATGTAGTTCAAATATAGGTTATCATAACTCATATTATAATAACCTGCATCTAACTCAACCGGTTCCTCAAATGAACCCATAGAATGTTAAAAGTATGAATTTGAAGGATGTTGATAGATAGGACTACCTAAATGCCAGATTGCTCCTGCCCCCGTAGCGCCTCTTTCGTAGACGGTTCGAACTCTAAACTTCACATCTGGACCCATGCTTTGAGTTAGTTCTTCAAAGAATCTCAGAGTTGCCTGATAGTAGGTTCCAATTCCATGGTTACATTCATACAAACAAGAACAGAAATACAAAATATCTAATACCTCATATTACCTTCTTCCCTATGAATGGTTCAATGAACAAAGAGTCCTCAATTAGGCAATCTTCTGAGATGCAACTGCTCAATTCCTTCAAGTCTTTTTCATTGATGCATTTGTAGAACTTCACAATCATTTCTGTTGGAGGATTTGAACTTGAATCCAATTTAGAAACCGAACTGTCCTTCAAGCACGACGACACGAAGCGGAGTTTTGTGTCGGTGGATAATCTGTCGTTTGCTTTCGTATTGTTCCGGTTGCCATATCTTAGTTCTCTGGTCTTTTGTTGAAATAAACATGAGGTTCTTTTAGGCAAGGATGCATAGGAAAGTTTTGTCAAAGATTTGGATCTCAAGTTGACAGCTTGAGGAGCACTTATTGTAAATACCATTATTGTTGATTTTCAGTACAGAGCCAAGAAATGTGGAAAAGGAAATTAAAAGGTTTTGCAAAATGGTGCTAAGTTGTTGGAAATGGGCTAGGAATATCTGTGATTTTGCCTTGGGGTTTAGGCAAGGAAGCTTCTTTATGGTTTATTAGTTAGCTTGGAATCTTAAGTATTCTGTTCCTTTTCTTTTGCATGATGAGTTATTGTCTCTAGTGGAAATCTATTTTGACTTCTATCTATTGTCTAAAAAGTTCTCAAAATTCTTTTTTCTGTTGGAAAAAAAAACAATTCTTGAAGGAAACATTAAAAGGAATGGTTGTGAATCTTTTATCTTTCTTAATGAGAATGAGGATAATTAATTTCTGGTCTTTGGGCTGTCGGGAATTAATCTCCATAATCATATTTTGTAAAAATTACATTTTTATTCTCCTCCTACTACCTACTTTTCATTCTCCTCACAACTTTTTATACGTTGCTACTTTTCATTTTCATTGTACCTTTTATTTTACTTTTT